>DWJZ01007537.1:0-12028 GCA_018249125.1 Asbolis capucinus
CAGAGTAATTAAATAATGCAACAGGTCAGGTTGAACTTCAGTTTGAGGTTCATTTAAAGTTCAAAGCAAAAGATATATTGAAACTGTACCTATGAAACTACCTTCATAATTTGAATTTTATGCTGGATAAACGTAGTCCTGGAAAAAAAATATCTCTAACGTATATATGTTCAGTGAAAATATTAGGTTTCTAATACCAATAAGTCTGTTCCTCTCAAAATAGTCTTCAATAATTGTGTTAGTACATCACGTTGAGTACAAATTGTTATTTAACGAGCAAGTTTTATTTGTCTTTTGATAGTAATGTTCGTCTAATTAAAGTGTCGGGGTGAAGGGTGCGGGGAGGGGTCGTAAGGAAAAAACAATTTCCACCTTTTATCGGTCTGGACGTCAGGTGTTCAGGCGCTGAATAATTAAAGAGCTTCTCTCTGTTGTGCTACGGCGGGGGGTGGACGGAGTCAGAGCAACGTGTCGCTAGTCATAAAGTCGATACATTTATTATGAAGCCAGTCTCATACTTATAATACACTGGTCTAACTTGAACCAAATAATAGCTTATAGCCGAGCACTGATCTTTGCTCATAGTAGAATCCTACCACGCTGCTCCACTGCGGATTAGTAGAGAACAGTAACCCACCGATAGGTCAACTTTGTTGGAAGTCTGTGAGCCACTCGAAGGGCTCCGACAAGATGTGACAGTTACAATCTGATAACAACCAGGTCCCAGAACTTCATCCGAGACCACTCCGTAGGGACTAGTAGAGGAGATGTACTCGTAGTAGTGTGACTTTCGAAAAGTGTTTTATAAAAAGCATCTTCAAATAAAATTTCATTTCATTATATTTCATTGAGGATGTCTGCCACCCACAGAACGAACGAACTCAAGATTTTTTTACCCCTTACGGTCACCCATTCACTTCCTGACCGCACCGGCAGTTGTTCAACCCGATTGTTCTTAGATTCGACAAAAGCCGACGGCCTACTAGTATAACCGTCTCGCAGCCGTCTGCAGTAATATAAAATGACGCAGCCGAAGCTATAAAACAAGCGGAATTTCAATTTCCTCCTAATTCAGTATAAGAGGGCAGCACGCGGCGGAAGTAAGATCCTGCTGGGAATTTATGCAAATGAATTTACTGCGCGCTACTTGACGGCTTCCATTATTCCTCTGTCACCCCATGGAAGCATATTCCAAATAAACTGATTATCCTCCGCATGGAGATGTGTATTATGAAAGCAGTAATGATGTTGGAGCATGTTGAAACTATAATGGTGAGGGTAGTGTTCTGCGGCACAGCAGACTGTGTCTGTTGCGACAGGACCCGAGTCCTGGGTCTTCACTATTGGCCTGATGCGCTCAATGTCACGGTCTTCATTTCGCTATTTGATGTCGCCCTAACCCTAAAACAGCCGTCGATGGACGTGATAGTATTCAGAACACAGAACACAGATCTTTGCTTAGTGATTCAGAAGCAAAAAGGAATTGTCAGTACCCTTAATAACGAAGAAACGTAACGACTCCTCGCTACACGCTTCATTCTTCTCGTTTTCTTTCCTCCTTCAGCTCGAACAGCTCCATAAATTATCAAGCACCCTCGTTTTATCGCACCGGTATAAATTATTTGGTCGTTAGCTATTGTGGCTGAGCACCGTTTGTGCTGTAAATCTATTCGGCGTGCGCTCTGTTAACAGCAACACCTCTGATACGCACCAGGCTATGATGCTCGTAATATATATGACATATTAACCTTATCCGTACACAGGTATTGCTTGGGACTCCTATTAAATAATTTAGTATTTAGTAATAAAATAACTCTGTGCACTTATGTTAATTAATGTTTAACGACGAATAAATTATTGATGAAAGTCGGCTTGCTAGGTACGTTACCGAAAAATATTTTATCAAAAAGAAGCAATATAAATTTGTTCGTGAGCATCACTAATCTTAAATAAATATTGTTCTTTCAAAGTGGATAAAAAGTGAATTTTGCTGCCTATCAATTTATAGGATTTTGGTACTTTAGTCACAATGTTTAATATATTCAAATAGGTTTTTTACAAGTGTCACATACATTGTAAGTCAGTTTGCAGTTGGTGTTTACGGGTCGTTAAATAAACCATCGATGTAGCGCTAAATTATTTTATAACAAGAGCAATTACACTTTACAGTAATTCACAGAACAGTCGGACTGGCCTGTTGGTCTAGTGGTGAGTGAAGTTGACTGGCGTGACAAAAGGCGTGGGTTCGATATCCACCCAGAACAAACCTTTCTGTGATGAACAGGAGTGTTTGTTCTGTACGTAAACAAATTCTACCTGTAAGCGTGTATTTAAAAATGCATATATGTAAGTTTATCATTTGTCTGACTACTAAGAACGGGTCTCTTCTCATAGCCACAACAAAGTAGCAACGCTAAACTCGGCCATGAGCATTGGATCGACACAAGACTGCTGGATTGATCGCCTTCATTTATATTACTCATTTTTTGTTATTCCTTAGGTCTAATCAATACGCAGAAGGGCTGCCTAGTGAGTGGTGACTGTCTTGTAAGCACATGGGCAATTCCAGGGCAATTCAATTCAACCTCGTCTCTGAAGAACAGCTCGATTCAATGTTTGAAAAACCCCAGTCTATAGCGGTTTCACAAGGAATTAACGAAGAGGAATCAATGACTTTTAGAAATACATATTACTTCCTTTTGTCGCATATATGCCTTTTGATTGTCAACAATTTGATATAGTAGTTTCCAATGTTCTGGAACGTTCATTTTTTCAGCGTCACATAAATTATTAGCTGTTCGCTATTGTGGTGAACTGACAGTGGAGTAATAAATCCAGCGACGCAGCGCTGCGAGTGCAGTACACTAGCTTCACTCCCCTTGGTTTATAATGTCCTGCTAATATTTCTCTTGTCAACGTGTTGCCATTGATGTCTCTTTGTGATCCAGCTGCACACGTTGCGGCCGCACGATATTGCGATGTGCTGCCTTTTGAGAATATTATAATGTGAACCATGTGTGTCTCTGTGTTGTTTCGATGGTCGGAGTGACCGAGCCTTATGTAAGTTTTATATGAACTGAAGATTTGTGACTTAATACCTGCCAGCGAAAGCTACCAGGACGATTTGACCCCCGCAGAGGTACTAACTAACATTGGAAGTAAATCTTTTGAAAAGGGTTGATTTTCTCACGTTATCAATTTCAGTTTTAAAACAATTGTATTTGTGTGCCAACGAACATAATTTGGTCATATAAATTTTAAAGGCGCATATTTCTCGTGCCGCTTACGTTTCTAATTTTAACGTGCAGGACAAAATTTATGCTTCGTCCATGTGTCGCCAGGGAACTGTAATATCGCTCGCTGTCGGGACTAATATTTGTGTACGCATTCGGTTTGTAAATCGATGTGGTCATTTCTGAGCCCACAACTTGGGTTCGACGTATTGCTAAGGATTTTATTGTTGAAGGTTGGCAACCTTTTCTTATATGCGGGCCTCAAATGTTATAAAGTTTTTGGTGCGGGCCACATTTCAAATGTCGTTGGGAGGATCACAAGAAAAGACAAAATGCGTTTCGAAAACAACGTCTGCGTGGAACGCTCTACAACAGCATATGAGGTACATGTGGCCCGCGGGCCGATGATGGCCGCTCTCTGGTTGAGGGTGCCGTATGAGTATCCTGTACACAATATATTGAAGGCGTGTGAAGTCTACCAATCTGCAGTTGGGGAATGGGATTGACCATCACCAGTTACCATGACATTGTAAGAACGGAGTCGTCCCCAGCAATAATCAACGCGGAACCACAGTATAGGACCTATCGTCTAGGCCTCCTCTGTTAGGAGGGCAGGCGCATGGTGAGTAGTGGGGATCAAAGTTAGAAGACATTTTTCTTCTCTATCATTTGAACGTGAAATTTATAATAAAATATTGTGTGAATAGAGTTCACATCTTTTTCTAAATAAGACAACAAGAGCGTTACTGAATTTCTACATTAAAGTAGGTTTCGTCAGTCTGATTAAATAGTAGAAGGACAAGATGTCCGGGAAATAATAAAGTGGAGCTGGGAATGTGAAGATAGCAGCGTGACCTGGTTATCTGAGCCCTGGCGCTGACAACTACACGACTTATCGCAGGACCTCTGTTTCACGTTAGTTTTAATTCAGATATGCAAGGGTCTTTTGGCTGGACAGTAAATTACTTACTTAAATTCTAAAGGGTCTTTTGGCTGGACATTACTTATGCAAATTATAATTTATACCAAATATTTTGTCTTAGGAACCGCTTAGCAAAAGATCGCTTAGCTTTGATCAACTTCTTTAGGCCTTATAATCTTACATAAACTTGTTAGTTAGGTCCATGATAATTTGCTATTTACTGTTGAAACGGTGGGCAAGATCATAGCATTTGTTATTGACTTTTACAAGATTTTACTTAACATGCAGTGTATGTTTGTATGTTAGAATATTTGTTTGTTACGGGTCAAATCTTGCAAGTTTAATAAGACCCACTTCCTCTTATACGACGGAGCTGAAATTTAACATACTGCTTCAGTTTCGATGACAATATTTTTTTATGATAAGTATGATCTGCTGCTACGCTCCGGATTGGCTCCAGACAAGGGAACTCCTCAACGGTTAACGATACGGTTATGAAATTTTGTATGTTTCTCCGTATCAGGGCTCTGTAATTAAAGCTTGTGTTTTTAAATAATTTTATGAAAGCTTGTTAAAGTAAAGAATCTTCCAGTTCATAAAATACTTTGTATCAAAACACCACGCGGGCGAAGCAAGCAAAGAAATCTAATATTATAATAATCTTAACGACGAAAGCCTGTTACTTCAGCACCCTAATGAGTTACAGACGAACAGACATGACCCCATTTTGTTTTATGACCAATCCGATCGACACAGCTCTGGCCGTAAGTCGTAACTAATCCGATAAGATATTTGCTAACAGCCTCCAGAGGTCAGGGTCACGCTGCATGACCACCATCCCCTTCTCGTTGCCATGACAACTAGCAATTAACCCTCACAGTTCCTAGCTAATAAAACTGTCGTAAACCGCCGTCTGTTCGTTGTGATAAGCTCAATCCTAGCTGAGAAGCAATTCTAAGATACAGCCGGTTTAAACCAGTTTGGACCGCTTTAAACCGGATCGTACCGCTTACAGTGATTCGATTGTGGGTCACCGTTTTCAATTGCGCTTGTGTTTCAAGATTAGAATGAGAAACGGCTTTGTCAACTTCATGAAGGTAGGACGAGATATTAATGTTAATATGTTCGTAATGTATTTGCATATTCTGTTTATCTTGTGTCAGCTCTTATTGTTGAACTTCTATGACTAAGATAGTGCAGTACTTACTATGTAACACCTACCCATGTAGTTCCTACCTACTAGTTTACACACGTGTTTGACGTGGCACTGATTTTTCTGTTCTTTCCATGAATGCGGTAGGTGCTTTGTTTTATTCTCATAAAACTTCAGTTGTGACGGTACAGGGCATGTGACATTTTTCGAAAAAATGTTGTATTATTTCTATAGTAGTTGTATTTCTTAGTACAGGATTTGTGTATTAAATCTAAATTTAAGTAACCATTGTGAGTGTGCTAGTAACATTTAGCAAACGGGTCTTTAAATCATTATGAGGGGTAAAATTATAAGTTCGGTACAGTAATTCTCACACTAGATGGCGGTACCATCTACTGGCGAAAGTCGGCTTATACCTGGTAATTTAACAAATTAATACAGTACCTCAAAACTACAGCTTATAGCAAGAATAGAAAGGGCTCGATGATAGAAAGGAAACCTGGTCATACTACCGTTAGATTTCTCACCTTCGCCGTCAACTGACGGTAAGTGACGGTGGGTACCAAACGGTAACAACCTCCCTCTTCCCTCGTTCCCCGCGACAATCGTTTTCAATGTATTGTTCATGACAAATCCCACGAACTTCTTACGTTATACTAGTGATTCCCAAAGTGTTAAAGATGGACTCCCTAGGAATTTCTAGGGGTCCACAAGAGGCACGGCGGTATACGTTGACCTGAAAAAATGGAGGGGTGAAGTTGGGAGTACGCGATAATTTATCTAATTTTGATAGTGAAGCTTAAAAATTTTGGCTTGTTTTCGGTATCAATGTTGGCTGACATCAAAAAAATTAAAGTAACAAATAAACACATTTTCAGTTATGGTGCACATGTTGTATTTTGGGGAAAACAGACCGTATTTAGATAATAAAAATATACATATTATGAAGCTTTACCATTCTATATTTTATGGGCTTTTATAAAAATTTTGACGAGTTTTAACAATCTGGTGAAATTAACAACAAAAAGAGTTGTGTGAAAAAAGTTTGGAAACCTCTGCTCTGTACAATAATATTGCGACACGCAAGCGACGCGGCTGTAGTGTCACTCGCTTTGCTTGTTATATGATGCGCAAAAACAATTAATGATATATCGTCATTATAACAATGGGAGCCCTGACGCGAGACGGAATTTGGTTTTTATCGGTGTGAGGACGCATAACTGATGGTACTTATTGAAATGGAAAAATTTTCAATTTGTACAATTAATATTGGGACACAAAGACCCAAATAAAATGTAATTTGGACTTCTCATTTGTGGACGTTAAAGAGGGGGATACAAAAAAAACAATACATCTTATCCTCACTTGTGGACGTTAAAGAGGGGGATACAAAAAAAACAATACATTTTATCATCACTTGTGGACGTTTAAAAATGAGAAACAAAGACTCAAAATACATTTTATTGTTGGGGTTTTCGATGTTGGTGAGTATGATTTATATAAAAGTGAATATTTAAAGTGGATTTTTTATGGATCGGAATTAAGGCTGATAGAACGACACACGGTAGTACATTTCGCTGCGTCCGTAACAATTTTTTTCCCAAATAATCATAAGTAAAAAAATAAACATAAGTAAAAAAATAATCGTAAGTAAAAAAATAATCTAAAGTAATAAAAATTTACTTCAAGGAATCCCGCAAGGAAAGTGCTACCACAATTTACTTTATAAATTAACAAAAAATATTCTTGCCTATGACCTATTTGCGACAATAATATAATACAGAGTAAGTTTTTGTTTGTAATGACTAAACATACAAACTACAGGACCGATTTTGAAAATAGTCTCAAAATTACAGTGCATTCTTTTCAGTTTTCCTGATTCATTTTCGGGTAGTAAGTAGCGTAATATAAATCGTTTAATGTCACCTACAAGTGGTCGGTGATATCGGGTACGTTTAATGAGATGTCTGAAGCAGGCGGCGGCCGTCCAACGCAGCGACCGCGGCGGTATTGGTTAGTTCGTACCACATTATATTCTAATAATAAAAACAACTTTAAACCAGGTCTACATATTTATAGTCAATTGTACATAGATACATACACGTATTGTTAGTGATAACTCATTAGTTACTGCAACTGTCGTTCAATTTTAAATAGGATAATTACCAACTTTTATCATCATCAAAATCGGTACAGCCAGTAAAAAGAAAAACAGAACATGAAGAAAAATTTATATAAACTAATAACTCAAAAACTCGTTGGATGTGTCAGTTACACGCCAATGCCAAGTACTAGTATTCCAATAATAAAAAATTAAAATCAATATATTAACTAAAAAGTTATGAAATACATGACCAAAGATATAAAAAAATTAATAACTCAAAAATAATTTGTCAGATGATGCTCATAATAAAATGGGATAACATGATAAGCATTAGCTTCCAAAGAGAAAATAATTATCTAAATCGGTCTAGTCCTTAAAAAGTTCTGGATAAATGTGTAAATATAAATTGGACGAATTGAGAAACTCGTTTGTTTTTTGAAGTCGGTTAAAAATTGACTGCAAGTGATAATGAGAAGCCTTTGAACACTTTAATTATCGGTATCTCGTGGTACACTACGACCCGACCCCTTTGTCAGAGGAAACCCGAACCCAGTTATGGGTGCAATGATGAAACTATATCAAATTTAAGTTAAATTACGTGAGGCTGTTTAACATTATTTAAAACATCCTGTATAAAATTTGTAAAAAATGTTTCAATAGAATCATAAGCCATAAAAATTGCGCATGAAGCTCTCCTATCCAGATAAAGTGTGGATAGAGAGTAATCGGAAAAGTTAAAAAAGAAAAAAATCAATAGCGGGCCTGACTGCCATTATTTTGAGCAATTATTTTGAGGGCTTCCGTCCGGGATCGTCCATCGTCAGAAAAGTATCTGGCTTGTCTCCTCCCAGGTCCTCGTAGCCTCCCCTCCATATCAAAAGGATATGCCTATATTGACTGTGCCCGTGTACATATATCAATCATTTTTGTCTTCAAGACAAGAGTCAATAGGCTTCTTCTAAGTAAATGTGCTTTACCATCTTCGTACCACCAGGTGGGATTATAGCCAAGATTTTATTTTATAATATCTGAAAAAATATATCTGTAAAGGGCTATAGAGAAGCGCCAATGATTTTCTAGCAAATCTGCAAAGTCCCCATCATAAAGGAAGCACTGAAAACATTTATTTTCTCTTTCTGGTTTTCGTTTTAAAAATAAATAAAGTTTACGCTGACTGCTTCCTTTGAGGGCCGGTGTATTTTATTGCAATATCTCTCGGTGAAACCATAACGTTTCAATCGATTGAAGTAGTTAAGTGTTCCATAGGGCCACAAGCTATTTTATCAGTTCTGACTTTTAACAGAATAAAAGCATATTTTTTAGAATAAATACGAGTAAATAAGAACTATAGTTTATGTTCTAAACCAGGACTGCGTAATCTTTTTGACGGGCGGGCCAAACTGAAAAATTATATTTACTGCGGGCCAATGAAAATTTTTACTTCATTACTCAGGACTTACTACAAAAAGATCATAAAACTTGCTTGTGCGGGCCATTTAAGATCTGTTCGCGGGCCCCATTATGGCTCGAGGGCCTGGAATTGAGCACCGTTAAACTAAACAGAAGATATTTTAATTTCCAAAAACTTTATCTTTCAAAGAAAGATTGGCAGCGAAAGGAAAGATTGAGACAGAAATAATATATCATGGTTTTATACCATTTGCGCGGACCTAGTAGCGAGTAAAAACTATATAGATAACTAGAAATTGCCCTTTGCTTTGCTTCAGAAATACCAGTTACCCCAAAAATGTATTTATTGTGACATTACTGTAACAGTTAGACATACATATGGTATCGCGGACTTATCTGTAGATAAGGATGTCCTCTGTAAAATTGTAGTACATCACATAGACTTATTGGTGGAGGTTGTGACGGCCATGAGTACAGGGCAGGACCCCCTGGACCTGGTCGTCAGCGCACTGAGGAGGATCGCGGACTACTATGGGAAGTAGTTCGCTAAGGATCCTCTTCTGGAACGCCCGCGGTCTCCAAGAGAAGATCGTCCTCTTTAGAAATCTCCTGCGGGAACAACAAGTCGACGTGGCTCTGGTCTGCGAGACTCTCGGTTCCCCATCGGACCCGCTGAAGATTCCGGGATATCATCTATACCGCCAGGACGAAACCAACACCGCCGGCGCCGCATTTAGAGGTCTGGCAGTGCTGGTAAAGAACAAGTTCATCCACAACCCCCTCCCGGCCGTGAGGCGGGACACCATCCAGGCATTAGGCATAGAGCTCCACATAGAAAATGCCCCGCTCCGGGTGTATGCGGTTTACCGGCCGCCCAGGGCGGCGCTGGTGGAGGCTGAAGTCCGGTCGCTCATGGACTCGCCACACCCATTGATAGCCGCAGGCGACTGGAACGCCAAACACCCGGGGTGGAATAGCCTCACGGCCAATAAAAACGGGAAGAGCCTATTCGAGGTGTGTGAGAGGGAGGGGTACGCGGCATACGGCCCGGATACCCCGACACACTATCCGGATCAACAAAAATATATGTCGGACGTGTTGGACATTGCCGTGTGCCGCAACCTGCACTGCCATCCAACACTAGAGACCTTGCAGGACAGCATGGGGTCCGATCATGTCCCTGTCCTGCTCGTCCTGGCGAAGAATCTGACGAGAGTCTCCCAAGGAAAGCCACGTCGCACACTGGATTGGACATCCTTCGCAAGAACGCTGGAGATCACTACTCCAACTCGGCCTATCCGCACAGGAGCGGACGTCGACCAGCTGGTGGCAGACCTAACTGCCAGCGTACAGAACGCCTTGAAGACCGCAACCACGGAGACGCCTGTCCAGGGGAGATTAACTCCGCTCCCACATAAAATCCAAGCCCTCCTGGACAAGAAGCGGCGCCTGCGGTCACGCTGGCAGTCGTCCAGGTGCCCCCTGCTGAAGAGACAGCTGAATAGACTGACCAGCCAGCTCAAGGCCGAGTTGCAAGCGCACGCCGCCGTGAGCTGGGAAGAACGCCTTGACCGAGCACAAGAGGACTGGCCGGCACTCCATCGCCTGTGCCGTATGCTCCAGAGTACCCCAGCCCCGGCGCGACCGCTGCGCCACGGAGACGGTACATTACGGTACACGGCTGAAGATCGTGCGGAGATCTTCGCCGAGTACCTCGAACGCCAGTTCCGGCCGAACCCCACAGGAGAACTGGACCACGTTGCAGCAGTTGAGGCCCACGTCGCGTCCTATCTCGCGCAGCCTATAGCTCTTGAGGAGGAACCCTTAGTCTTGTCTCCGGGAGCCATCTCCAAGGTGATCCGGAAGCTACCATTGAAGAAGGCCCCCGGCGAGGACGGAATCACAAACGGGGCATGGAAACACGCCCCGAGAAACACCATTGCCACCATCACCCGGCTCTTCAACGGCATCCTCCGCACGGGGACCTTCCCCGCTGCATGGAAAAGGGGAAAGATCATCATGCTCCCGAAGCAAGGCAAGGACAGCCAGAAGCCCGAGAGCTATAGGCCAATCGCCCTGCTATCAACGCTTTCGAAGATCTTCGAGCGCCTCCTGCTGCAACAGATAACTCCACACATAACACCGCGCCCGGAACAACACGGGTTTCGGCCGGAACACAGTACGACCCTGCAGTTGTCAAGGGTGCTGCACACCATCACCACGGCCTTGAACAAGAGAGAACGTGCGTGTGCAGTATTCCTTGACATGGAAAAGGCGTTCGACCGTGTCTGGCACGACGGCCTGATCTACAAGATCTCTCAGACGTCGGCGCCAAGACGTGCCGTCCAAGTGATCTCCAGCTTCTTGCGAAACAGGAGCTTCAGAGTAGCAGTGGGAGATGCCTTGTCGGTAGAACGCCCCGTCGGAGCGGGCGTCCCGCAAGGCAGTTGCCTATCTCCGGCCTGCTACACCATCTTCACCGACGACATCCCGGCGGCAGGAGGGGCGACGCTCGCGCTGTACGCCGATGACGTGGCGTATGTGACCACGTCGCTCAAGATGCCCCACGCCATCGTCAAGATGCAGCGCGCGCTTGACGCCCTTCCCGAATGGCTCGCCAGGTGGCGACTGTCGGTGAACGTAGGGAAGACGCAGGCCGTGAGGATAGGCCCTCTAGACCAGCGGAACAACCCTACTCTGAAGCTCCTAGGACAGGAAATTGTATGGTCCCCACGTGCCAAGTACCTGGGGATCTACATAGACAGCCGACTCCGGATGAAGTCCCAAGTCGACCACGCCGTCGCGAACGCCAGGGCTGCCATGGCAGTCCTCCGCCCAGTGCTCTCCTCGAGCCTCCCTCTGCGGACGAAGCTCGGGGTCTTCAAGATCTACATCAGGCCCCGCCTCACGTACGCAGCGCCCGCCTGGTTTGCGCTCACAAGCGAGCCGCAGCGCAGACGACTGCGCGTAGTGCAGTCTGTCGCGCTGCGCCGACTGACCGGCGCTGGGAGGTACGTGAGGAATTCCGTGATCCAGAGGGACCTTCGAGTCGAGAGCCTGGACGACCACGTCTGCAACCTGGCGCGCAAGATGTTCGAGCGTGTCGATGCGTCGCGGTTCCCGCACCTGCGGGACCTGGCGCCGCTCCACGCTCGACCACCCGACGGCAGAGCCTTCCCGCGCGACCTGCTGGTTGCGCGAGGGGA
>DWJZ01007538.1:0-12028 GCA_018249125.1 Asbolis capucinus
GTTTTTTCAATGTAGAAGCACGTCCTTGTAATATAATAAGTGCGAAAATTTGTGGGGATGTATGGATGTCTTACTTTTTGACGCTAAAACTACTAAACAGATCTGAATGAAATTTAGCACATGATTAGATAGTCCGGAATTATTTGCTTGACTACTTTCTATCAAAATATCATGCGGAGAAGCCGCGGGCGGGGCCCTAGTTTGGTATAAGTACTGATGCTAATCATTTATTTGCTTAATATATTGTTATAAACATGCTAAATACACCTTTAGTTGCTAAAAATACCGTCCCTACCCAAGTATACTATACCCATTTTACCAATGTATTTAGGTGATGTATTTTGAATAATCCTGTAACACTTTTATAAAGTTTGTTTCTAGGCTAAAGCCTAGAAACTGACTTCGTTTTGTTACGGAAGAATCAGTTGCTAGAAAGAAGTAGTTATTGTAACATAACTGTAACAGATAGACATATGGTGTCAAGGACTTATTTGTAGATAATGGTGTCCTCTATAAAACTGTAGTACATCATTTTGTTGTATTGTCAATAATTTACGCGATATAAGAATATTTAGTTTGTGCTATTCTCACATTGGGTTACAGTATATAAGTTTTCATAAAGACTACCTACCTTTCAGGTGATCAAATCCAGTCCAATAAATAACAGTAAAGTATCAAACCTGTCTTCAAACCTATACACCTATCCTTATCCCGACGTCCTAAGCCAACGTAACCTTGCCGTGCCGTAACCTGTTATAAAATCCATTATTAATGTCTTGTGACAATTCATACATGTACGAGTACCTATCAATTAACATACAATTAACATTCTTAACAATGCCGCCTAACTAACTCGTATAGATACGAATTGTATGAGCTGGCAATGACCTTTGTTAAAACGGTTCCGGTTTTGATTCTGAATTAAGTCATTTAAGAATTAAGGGACTTTCAGATTAGTTTTTTTGCCTTAAATAAGCTAGCGCTTAACTATGATATTGACTTATTTGTTGGCCTGTAAGCAGGAATTACACGACTTATTTCCCCTCACCTCTTGCTATCATCGTGCGGGTATCTATCCTTATACCCTATATGTCTCCGTAACGGACGACACGGTTCGCCTCGTTCTTTGTATGGCGTACCGCGATGGATTGGAATAAGTTGCCAGCGTCTGTGTTTCCGCTTGAGTATAAGGTAGGTATCTTCAAGACAAGAGTGAATAGGCTTCTTTTAGCATGCACTTTTCCATCTAAGACTATATCACCACTCACCATCCGATGGGATTGTAGTCAAGCATTCACTTATTATATGAAAAAAAACATACGGGGATCTACTCGCATGACCCATAGGGCTACAACAAGAATTGCTTTACACTTAGAGTCACTCAGAGTCTATAGTCAGAGAGAGTATATATATATATACACTATATGAGTATGTATATATATATATATATATAGCAAAAAAAAGCAAAGTCAAATAGCGCGTTCAAAATCTGTTGAGGTTATAACGACTCTGAGTGACTGTGTAAGTGTATATATATAATACATATATATATATATTATATACATATATTATATATGTATATATATATATGTAATAATAATAATTATTGTAACTCGTCAAAGTTCGTTGATCAAGGTGAAACTGGCCTTTAAAGGCTCTGGGAAATATAACGACATCTCCTTCATACACACACACACACACACACACGTACACAAACAAAAACTGACACCCACAATAATCATTAATAAAAATATGCCGAGACCCCATGCTATTATAGTTCCTAATAAATTTATAAATTTCATTTAAGACCCACTGCGATACTAATATAGGTAAATATTAAATTAACATTATTCAAGTATAGTTTAACAGAAACATTACATACGATACTGATTTTCCAAAACATCAATTACCCACACACTTTTTGACACAGTGTAATGTTACGCATTTGCATATATCTTATCCGTTTAGCATCTCACGATGACTATGCATCATTTATTTAATCTATTTGCAACCTTATTTTCATTACTTTAAGATCCATACTGTCTTTTACTTTAGTGTGTGGTCATTTCAAAATCTTAGTGATGACAGTTGATTTCAAAGTATTCTATTCAAGTTAAAATTCCTAAAGTTTAAATGTCAGCAGTAAATGTAATTAATGAGGTACATTCAATTATCAATTATAAGGCAATTTTAGAACAAAAACAAAAATTGATTAAGCGCGTGTTGCGTTGTGTATTGCAGAGTTCCGTACAGACAACTTTAACTATAAAAATTCTGTCTGCAATTCCAAAAAGAGTCTTTTTTCCCTGTCCCTCAGTCATACTCCTTCCCATTGTTCTTCTCTCACTGGAGTGGTGTTGGGTAGTCTAAACAAATAAATATTTCACGACAACTCACACACGGCCATCTAATCCCAAATTAGGCATTCCTGTACATCTCAGAAAAAAAATGTTCTGGAGGGGATCGAATCCCCGACATTCGACTTAGTAATCAGGTAAACCAATAGGCCAGTCTTTTTGTTTTTACTTAGAATAAGTTAATGCTAACTCGTTACTAGTTTTGGATATTAATTCCGGTTGTTTCAGCAATGTATTGCTTCCATTGTTTCTTACTTCTCCGCGCCTACAAGTCTATTCCTGCCTTAATAACAACGCGTTAGTAACACCTCAGCCTAGTTTTGTTAATGTCCATGACGGTGTTCACCTACCATCAGATAACGCGTGCTACGCCTACTTAAAAAAAAAAAAATAAAGGTTTTTTACATTTCTATTGCAGACTAAGGAACCCTAAAATTAACACTAAGATTGCCGCCGTTCCTCGCAGTCAGTGGTCCAGCGAGAATTATTACTCAATACTCATTTAACGGCAATTAATCATCATTAATAAACTCTATCACCGGCTATCATCACGATCATAATGTCGTAAACAATTTACATCAATTGTATAATCGAATGATTAAAATGTGGCTACGTTTTATGTGTTTTAGTGTTACGTAATTCACGAAGTATTCATTTAAATATATTTTTTTAAATTACTAACGGTACCCGGCGCGGGTTGCTTTGCCCCAACTCATCAACTATGTATGTGTTCGATCAATATAATTTTGATACCAAAACCTATTTCAGATAATTCTGAACAAAGTTGCTAAAGACAACAGTGTGCTATCTCCTACCGTTTCAGTGTCTATATCGGACAAAAAATCTTACAAATTAATTTTTATAAAAATAGATATTTTTTTAATAAATTTATCAGTCCAGTAGATTCTTTGGATTGTAAAATTTAGAGTTCCGTTAAGTGAGCTTTTGGTTCCTAAGACGAAATGAAACAGTTTTCATTTAATTTCATGAGTGTTTCCGTGCTTCGGGGGGCACATAAAACCGACCCCGGTTATTATCGTTAGATAGCAATCGCTAAGTTACGTCGAAAACTTTCCGGCGGCATAAAAACTTTCGACTTTCCGGCTACTAATCCCGTTTCCAATCCACATTGTAGCAGCACGAAAGAATATGCTTCAGGACGCCTCAAAGGAGAGACCTGCGCAATAGATGCATTATTGAGTAAGAGCCACTTTCTTCAATTACAACCCTAACTTTTCCACTGGGTTCAGGTGTCACAATATGCCGGATAAACGCCATAGTGCACGACGCTGTCCAAGCGCGGTTTGAAGGACGTCACCATTGAGAACTTTATGGAGAACACAGGAGTGCAGGTTTACACACGATGTTTTCCTTCACCCTAACAATTGATACGGTGTTTTCCTTCACCGTAACAAATGAATGACCGTAACAGGTGAAGGAAAACATCCTGTGGGTGATCAATAGACACGCACATGACCTGGAAAAGTAGAAGTGTGCGCAGGATTTGAACTGAGCACCTGTTCGAGACGTTTTAACCACTAGGCTATAATAGCCTTCTTACCATAACTTTATTTCTGTTTGTAGTAATAACCTATAATGATTTTCTTGTCCAATAAATCCCTTGAAGATTCGTTAGCAAGTGAAAACTTGTGTCATTAAATTTAACGAGGCTTTCTTTACGTGATGTGCTACAATGTGCCAGTTATTTGTGACAACAAGAGATCTGTTTATTGCTTTGTTTTACTAATATTCATTGCAAATTCAATCTGGATTTTTTATTTTACAAAAGTGATAAGTTTGTATAGTTGATCCAGATCGAACTTATCTAAAACAGAATATATTATAAATTAAAATTTAATAAATTATTGTTTATCACCCGTACTGCGAAGAATTGGAATAAATTGTCCGCGTCGGTGTTTCCGTTCGATTACAATGTAAATTTCTTCAAGTCAAGAATGAATAGAATTCTACTCTGTTAGTACGCTGTATCGAAGACTTCGTCGCCACTTACCATCAGGTGGGATGGTAGTCGAGCGCTAGCTTTTCAGGTAAACAAAATTATAAACTATTTAAAATCAATTTAAAAAGATAAGCCCCTGTGACGTAGTACCCAAGATGTTGGCAGCGTTTCCTCTCTGAAAAGGAATACTTATACATGCTAGAAAGCTGCTAGCTCTGGGGTCGTTTATAGTTTTATATTTATTTAGAATTGTCAGAATCTGTCTACGCAGTAAAAAGTTCTAAGGTAACAATATAAAAAAACGCGTGAACCACTAGAACCCATACATATCAGAACCATGAGAATCTGTTTGAAGTCGGTTAAAAAAATAATTTGAATTTGTACAACAATTTCAATGGCTTGTAATACAACAATGTAAAGAAATAATTGGTAAAATCGCATCATAGATTGCACAGCAATGCATTTCGTGCCGTGAGTACAAATATCAAGCGTTTCGCTCGACCCGGGGTAGAAGCCGGGACCTTAGACCTGCATTTAATGTAACCGCTTGCCTCACCGCTGGAGATCAAGCGAGAATTAGCTCTACTAGTTTTTACCCGCGACCTCACCCATGTCACGTGTTAGAAAAAGTAGCCTACGTTCCAGACTAAAATCTATATCTGTTCAAAGTTTCATCTCAATCCGCTTAACATAAATGTACATCTCAGATAAATCTACAAATGGGATAAAATCTATCCTATGCTCATTGTCTGGATATGGTCAGCTTAGTGGCACTAGTAACACTGCCTGGGATGCCCCGATGTCGCTTCCGGCTGCTGCAAGCTTTTATGTAACAGAAGAACATTTGTTTTCGGGTCTTTGATATTATCTATTTTGCTCTTTCCATCTCCCATACTAGAAATTCTATAACTGCTATTTGATCGTATAAATTTTGACTATGTCAGCATAAATACTTTTATTTTGTTACAACTTTAATACAACAAGAATTACAATACAGTAACGAATTAGGATATATTGCATTATTACGTTTTTCGTGACGTAATTTTAAATATTCATAATTTGCGTAAACGTACTTTTGGACGTAATATAACGTGAAAGGCGAGTGAGGCTTACTTCCTTTGCGGTTTCCACACTTTAGCCACATTGGGGGTGTATCGGAAACGTATTTCCTTTACAGGGATGTGTCCTATAACTACTATTTGTGTACCTACTGTATGGATAATTAAGTGAGTCTAAATTCAACGATTTTCGTATTTGAAATCAAAATTGAAATTAGCGATAAAATTTGTTTTTTTTTCGCTTTAAAGGAAAAACTTAGTCCAGTTTCCTATGCTATCAGATTTTAATGAAATAAAATGTTTAAAGATGATCAAAACGTAGAAAAATCTGTATCATCATACAATACATGTATGGAATATATTTGTAACAGATCGCTTTCTGAACATGAAGACATTTGGTACAAACTACTACTGGAGTTCAGCAAGGAATAAAATGAAAATAATGTTTTTTTTATATTTTTTCAAATCCAGGATAGTGCTATGAGGCTGAACGACTTAAAAAAATATAGCATCGCATCTCAATCGCTAGCTTGCTGGGAGACAAGATCATAGCCCTATGGAATCTATTAGGTGTCAGCTATAACAATGCATATTTCAAAAGAAGCTGCGCAAGGGACCGCGGCCATCTTAGTCTCCATCAGTTCTAATTGCTTGTAAAGGTTATTGTTAGGTTAACCTAGCGTTTTTATTATTTTACGTAACGTAGTAACTCGAGTTGTTCAGATCGTGGAGGTTATGTTGAGATGAATGTTTGTTCTGGGGTCATGTGTTAGCGCTGCGTTATTTGTTTTGTTCATTATCCGCGACACAAAGAACCGTATTTACTTATTATCAATCTTTTTTCCTCACGTCCTCTCTACATTCCTCTCTACCTCCGTTTATCTTTTTTATTTCTCTCTGTTCTTTAGGCTACAATACTCATAAGCGTCTAGAAAGTTCTAAAATGCACCTCAAGGTCATTACTCACGCATGCTCAAGATGTGTCAATACGTCACTTATTTTTAATTAAATAAATTCTCGCGTCACAAGAACATTCTGTGATCAACTGGGGTTTATTTTCTAGCTTATTTATGCGAGTACAATTTTATTGAATGAATTGTATGTATCTGTATGTATGTGGGTAATCGTGTTCGACCTTGGTAAAGCTCCCTGAGTTCTCACAAACGCCGCACCCCCGCATTGGCGTCCTGCGAATTACTGCATGAATCGTCTTTATTCCGTGCGACACGATATCGTTATCGTAATATTGGTTACCTTACTATTGACTTTGTAATATTGATGGCTTTACATTGTATTGTTTCCCACCGTTTACGTTGGTGCAGCGTGGTAGAGTACACTGTTGGCCTCCTCAGCACGAGAAGAGACCCGTGCTCAGTATTCGCATTATTACAATCGCTATCTTAATATTGGCAACATTACAATCGTCATTTTAATTTTGGTAATATTACAATCGTTATCTTAATATTGACAATATTACAATTGTCGTCTTAATATTGGTAATATTACTATCCTTATCTTAATGTTGTCAATATTACAATCGTCATCTTAATATTGGTAATATTATTATCGTTATATTAATATTGTCAATATTACAATTGTCGTCTTAATATTGGTTATTTAAAAATCGTCATCTTTGTATTGGCAAAATTGGAATCGTTAAACATACTAAAGAAGATTTTAATGAAAATTGTCTTTTTATATATTACATATATTCATATTCTTTTAACAAATCCTTGAAGGTACTCTTCCGTGTATATTTAACACACATTTATTTAGCATAGTGATATATAAAGGTACTTAAAATAACAAAATAAACAGAAATTCGTGGCCATATCTAAACACTTCTGTGGCGTGAAGGCCAGATACTAAATACACAAGTTATACCTACTTACTCTAAAATATTGTTTGCGTACGTGTGTAGAATAATACATGAATGAGCTTTGTTGTTGAGTCTGTATTTGGTGTTGTCAATGACAAAAAATATAGTTAAGTCAGGACCGGCGAGGAAGGGTCCCGTCTCTATATACATACATATATACACACATATGTATATAACTTTTCGGTTTTTCTTTGAAAGTTGAAAATGGAAATTTGGATTTGATTAAAATGTAAAGTAGAATCTACCTGGGTAATTTATTTAATTAAGGTGTAACTAGACCAATAGAGTGGTCCATAAGACATTTGCGTTTGACATAGTGACATATCACCAACAATGTGTTCATTCCGCCCTTATGTTCCGATGTTTCACGTCAAGAAAGTGCACATCAAATCTTCTTCACCGGATATTGCGGAACTCCAAAACATATTTGCAATTTACAGAGTAATTAAACGGAACGGAACGATGATATTTGTCCTACGCGTGTCTATTACGTAACCTATGGTAATTAGCCGCCTAAGTATCGATGACATTAATTTATTCATAACATCGGAACCGCTTTGTTTTGAATAACTTGACATGTGTAGGTACTGGCGCCAAGTTAGCTAATTTACTGTTAAATATTTTAATGACTATACAGCCTCCTAGAATTCGCTAAAATATTAAATGTTCCTTTATAACATAAGGTAAGCGGTTAGTTACTTTAATGAAATAAACAATTTGAATTGAACTTCCATTATACTGCAATACCATCAATAACAAACCAATGAACAACAATTTACCAGAATCTGTTAATTCTTGCTTAACATCTCTGCTTGTCTTAACTTGCATATCAATGAAAAGAAGCGAGTCATCCTGGTTCCTGCTTCTATATATTTCAACATTCGTATGTACATAAAATTCACTTATTCCTACATGAAACATCTGTGCACTCTAAAACAAATCTTAGCTCATCATACCTCCATGCGAATGAAGTTGTGTCACTCCCCTAGTTCCTATTTATATATATTTCAATATAATTTGTAACTCGTACATTAACTCCACTCATTCCTACATAAAACAGCTGTACACATTAAAACATATATCAGCTTATCATACCTCCATGAGAATGAGATATATTACACCCTTAGTTCCTATTCCTATATATTCCAATATAATTCATACATTGACTCCATTTATTCCTACATAAAATATCTGTTCACTCCAAAACACATCTTATCATACCTCCGTGTAAATGAGATGTGTCACATCCCTAGTTCCTAATTCGCCACGGCTGCTGCGAGCGTCAGCCCGATCGATACACTCGTCTAGGTACACTGCAGTCTGACCTTGCACGCTCGGGGCAGACGCGTTCGTGAGCCACATGTGGTTCACGTTGATATACATAATTAATAATTATTAATTAACAATCTTAAATAATGATACAGTTTTTCTTAATATACATGGGTATATTTGCAATATATGTATAAATGCAACAAACTAAGCGAGTAGTGTTTTTAATTTTACACTAGGTATAAGACAGATCGGTCGCTCCCTCTGTATTGCAATATTAGTATTGCGTATCCATCTATCCATCCATCCATCAGCCTTCCATCTTTGCATAAAGATAATAAAATACAGAATTATTTTTCAAAGTCATTTATTATGCCTATTACATATTTACTAATTCACTATCAATCTAATAATAAAATTGTAACGCTGCCAAAGTATGACAAATATTATTTGATAATATACTAAAAATTCTCGCGTCAATTCCAGGACGTCCTTCTCGAATCTTTGCCAAATCCTTGATCTACTGAACTCATAAAGTTTAAACCAGAATAATCTTCTGAAGACGCCAGGAATACACGAACTACTTTATCAAAGACGAAAGGTAAACGAAAGATTAAAATGTAAATACCCAAAATAAATTTTAACAAACGTGTAAACAGCGATTTGAAACTCGAGGACCCGTGCTCAGTAGTAGGCCATTAATGGAAGCCAGCCATCCAAATGTTAATCGGTAGGATGTACAGAAGTGGCCTATAATATTGTACAGATACCTGTAAAGATCTACTGTGTAACTAAAGATTGGTAACATTGTTATATCATTAAATTGAAACGTTAGATGCCCTAGAAAACATTAAACTTAAGTCAGACTGATCCATAAAATATCATTTCTGCCGAAATACGTCATTTTCAATTTGTGTTCAATGATAATTGAGACACCCATGTAATGGTCACGCCCTTGTCATATGAAATTCGATAAGCCTTAACTGTAACGAGGCCGGTTGGATATTGTAAGATACTTGAATGTGTACTCAACCTCTGTGTCTTGTACGCATCACTACATATTATAACTACGCCACGACTATCTGTTTATTTGTGCACGATGAATTGAACAACTTCTCTATGGATTTTGGTTAATTCTGCACCCATGGATAGGGGGATTAGTGAGAAAGAAGATGGAATATTATGTAAATGTTGAAAATATCAGCAAAAGTCAAAAGCTTGAGAGCTTTTATTGAAAGTCGATTAAGCTCTTGTAGGCAACAAAATAATGTATAGAATATTCCTTCTTTTATGGTCTGCAGAAAATCGGATCCGTGCACCTTTTAAGCTTACTATGCCAATTCTAACTTCAAAAAAATTGTCACTTACAATCCGGTAATTGGAAAGCTATTTAGACGTGAAACTGGGGCAGGTGGTAAAAAATATAGTATGTTTATAGAGATACCATCTGTTAGTTATTGTCTTTGTTGAATATATCCGTAATTTAATAGTAATGGGTTGGGTCACTCAAATCTGCTTTATAAGAGTTTGTTTGAAGGGTAACCTTGAAGTGGACAAGTGGAAGTGCTATGCTTAATTAGAATTGTTTGTTCAATGTTTAATCGGAAGTATGTGTGAAAATAATCTTGTCTTACGGTTCGACGAGTATTAGATTTAAGGAACGAACAAATAAGGGGTTCTTAAGTTAAAGTTTTTTGATAAAATTGATCATTAAACTGGACTGTGAAGAGGCGTAGGAGATTCAAAAGATCGTTCAGTTGAAGTCAATCTACTATTAGTGATTCCAGTTGAATAACGGAGGCAACGGTTTCTTCTCCATTCTCTTCGAGGTAATTAGGACGTTTAGAAACTTGTATATTCCAGATAAGTTTCTTGATAATATTCCTATTCAACTGCTGTCCCAAATTTGGCGAATAGCACTCTTATTTCGCGAGAATCCGCGATAAACTGATGTAAATTTTTGTCATGTTATTTTAGAAACTTTTCATTCTAGACATAAGGGACTTATTGCTGAAAAAATTAAACCTTCACAGATATTAAATACTCAACATTATAAAACAGGCATACAAGCAATGAAATACCAAGCAATTTAAGTTAAGTCTGAAGTTTCTGAAGCAGGAAACATGGTGCCTTCAGATTAAACAAGGGAATATCGGAGTGAACTGGAATTGATGCGAAACTATGTTAAACTGCAATCAAACTGTGCTGTCTCCAGGTAACAAGTTTGTCGACGGAAGCGAATCAAATCGAACATTTGTTTGCAGACCAATTATGCTATCGGACAAATTGTTACACGTATCTATGTCCCGTAATTAAGATACGAAGATGACGTAAGCTAATGACTTGTTTCTGAGAAGGGACGAGATCCTTCTACTGATGGTAGCATTGATGTTACTGGAAATAAGGGATTTGGTTTGGATTCCTTTGGGACGAACAGAGGATGAATATAATAGTTAATTGTGTATGGGATTTGAATTTCTTGTTTTAGAATATGTGGAATTATGTTTCAAAAATGCAAATTCTTCTATTTCTGTTTTGTGGTAGATAAACAAGACGTTTGCAACAGTATGCGGTTAATAGAACTGACACATCAAGTCTTCTTAAGTTATAGTTTCATTGGTATTTGATTAAAGTGATCGTTGCTGAGAAAATCTGATTTTTGCATCTGATTTAGCTATTAAAGCTATTGAGATTCATTCTTCGTTATCAACTATGTCGACATTGTCTGTTGTCCTCAAAATGACACCATTATTTTTGTCAATAGTGTTTTTGTCTTAAATTCTTACGCACTACGTCGTAAGAGTGTTATGGTGTGTTACGTTCAGGCCATTAGTTTAGTGTTTTTACAACGGAAATAAATCAGCAAGTTAAATTGTTTTCTAAATAATAACTACAGCATACTGCCAGCTGTTACCGTTAGCTGAATTTAATTTGACTTATGTATGAATTACGCTACATCCGCCGTCGTTGATTAAAATCTGTTACGTTGGAATTAAGTAGATAAATAGTTTAAAAATAAAGCAAAATTTTGCTTTAATTTTTTACTAAAAGTAGGTCATTCGGTCTTCTAAGGATTGGATGACTTAGAGGCCGTGTCTTCGGTCAATTTCCCAAGAGGTATATATATTGAGAGAATTGCGTTGGTCACATCCCCAAAAAGATTAACTGATGAATTGAAGGAGACAGTAGAATCCCGTGGAATTTGGACAGTACCTAGAACCTTCCCTTGAAGAGTTTTGGTGGTAACCTTTGTTGCTCTTTCCTGGAAAGATTCTGTGAAGTTTCCTAGGAAGGTAGCCCTTGTTGAACTTTCATGGGAACATCTCTAGGAAGCTAGCCGCCCTAATAAATAAATATCTTTGGACAACTCACACACGGCCATTTGACCCCAAACTAAGCGTTAGCTTGTACTATGGTGAATAGATTAATGAAAACATACATATATACTTTTAAATACATACTTAAATAGATATTTCTATTACACACCCAGACACACAGAACAAAC
>DWJZ01007539.1:0-12028 GCA_018249125.1 Asbolis capucinus
ACCTGCACTCCTGAGAGTTCACCATTCAGTTCTCCAGGATGTGTGAAGTCCACGCGCACGTAGCCAACGTAGGGCACTGCGTGTACCCCTCACATTTTGATTGAGACTCAAGCCCAATAGTGGGACAGTTAGATGTTGCAATCTGTCGCTATGCAACAGCGGACACGCAGGTGGATTGGTGACCTTTAGTGGCAAAAAGTACAACATCCAATCCCATGCTGACCTACAAGAGTGCCGTATGCGGCATACAGGAGTCAGCTGCTTGGCAGTAGGGTTTCACGGAACGATAATTATCTTTCTGTGAAGCTGGTCTAGCAAGATACCACTCTCTTACTTGAAGCAAAGCGTTAGAAGCACCCTGGTCTGGTGTTCGGTCCGGTCTGCTCTTTTGCCTATAACACACATAAAAAAGTGAAATAACGCCTAGACAGGATATAATATGGACTGAAACTAACAATGGGATTAGAGTGTACCACATGGGCACAATCGCCGGAAAAAACTATGAAGTAAATAAACCAATCACGCATAATTAAAGGGCAAAATGAACTCACCTGTAAAGTTCCTGCCCAATTATACGAACTGCATAGTCTCGAAATAAGTGACATTACATTATACAATTATATTTTGATAACCATTAAACCTTTGAACCCTGTATAATAACAGTAACCCCTTTCGGTAAGACAACTCCTTAACCCAGATTTTCATACAGCGCGTCAATTCGTTTAGAATTATGACCTGGTACATGTCGGGTAATAGCGAACAATTACATTAAGAACAACAGAAGTACGTCCAATCTATAAAACATGATATTCAAGACCATAAAATATAAATGATACACATAAAATCTAATGGTCGTTTGTTTATGGAAGGCCTAGCCAATGCTGATGTCATTTTAAGCGTATAAAAATAAATTTCATTTGATTTTATTATTTAATACGTATTTAACATATTTTAGGACAGGAATAAATTTCATTAGACTTGTAAATTGTAATTTTATTAACATGAATGAGATTATATGTGATACTGTCTGTATATTATCGTTGATGCTCTAGAATTGAGTTTCAAATTAAATTGTCAATGTGTTTTATATAAAAGACTGATGGCACTCAAAGTCCTTAATGGTTACTTAAATGCTGACTTCGGATCCATACATGTTATGTAAAAAGGAGTGATTTAGTTACCCAAAAACTACTCTGAGTGCAGTTAAAAGGTAATGAACTCTTCAAAGTTCTTTTTGCGAATCTGCCCAATAAAGCGAATTAGATAATTCTTTTTTACTTAAAACCTTTACACTGCTGGGAAACATTAAAAAAGGTCATATAACATAATTTTGTTCCCGATTAACGTACATACGTTTCATTAGAGTGTAAAGAGTACCGCTACCACAGAGGCGTACCGCAAGGCAGTATGCTCGCCCACGCACTGTTCCTCCTATAAGCCTTGAATACTCCAATAGATCATTGCGGGGGAGGACGGCCGCCTTGTGTGTGGTCTACCGTTGCGAGGGGATAATTTGTTAAATTATATCTTTAAGCTGTCTTTTAACACGTAGAACAAATTTGCTCCTTACTATAATTAGTTCCCGAGATTTATTCGCAAAACCCACTTTGTGCTCAAGTTTAATTAGTAAACGCAAATTTAGCTGAGCGTAATGGTTATTTTCTTTGTTCAGCTGCCATAAATTACCTGGTAATACGACATTCGTAGTGTAATATATATCGCCACCTGGTGTAAAACATTATAACTTAACATGTTGTTTTACACAAACAAAAGACATAACACTTTTTGGAGGTTATAAGCAGGCAAATGAGCAGATAGTTCACCTGATGGTATGTGATCACCACTACCCATAGACAGTAGTAACTTTCAAAATGAAATTTTGATTATTCAATTGCTGTAATCAAAAATTTTGAATTAACATTAAAATTGATAACGTGGTTTTCTCGAATCCAATTAGGTGTATATGTATGTTTGATTATAACAAAAGAATTATCCGTATAATACAAGATAGTTTGAACAAGAATACTTAGAAATTATAACTCTTGGAGCATAAAGTTTCAGGTCACTGATATAAATATTACGATAGACTTCGATAATTCTTAGTATAATGTATTGAATTTACGTTCTCCTGGTATTACCAATACTGCAAATGCTCTCCATAATTCTATTCATAAGGAACAAAAGCTTTTCCCTTATCTTCTTCCTTATCTAGTAACACAGTTCGTGGCTGTGCTTAATGTGCTTAAGGAAGCTGTATTAGTTATGAGAAAAGACAATTTCGTGATTTATTTACTTTCCAGATGTCAAAGTTCAAACAATGGTTTAGATTCTTTATTTCACTATAAACAAAGCTTATAGATAAAGGCTACTATAAGGCCTTACTTACTTACTTACTTACTTAAAGGCTATTATAAGGCCGTACTTATCATATTTATTCGTCTAGAATAAATATGATAAGTACGCCTGAAAATAACTGTATCCCATTCAGCTTAGCCTAGTTTACAATACAACCATATCTGAATCTCTCGTATTAATATTTTGTACAATTTTATTCTATTAATTTAGACGATGTGACGAGTAGCTTCCGTTGCCCATTATCCTCAACGAAACGCCGTTTAAGAACGGTGTAAGACTAATAAAAGACGTACATAAGTTAAAAATACCCAGATGATTAAATTGATTTAATTTGAATATGTTATTCACTTATCTTAATTAAACAAGACGATAATTTAAAGACATTCAAAATGAGCACTTTTGCAGGGTTTTTCAAAAATCTTAACCCAAAAACAAATACCACTGATATGTCTTGTCCACCATTAGTCACATCTTATAAACATATCAATCACAGAACATTAGATAATTATCTAAAAGAAAACAATCCTCATTCGCCACGAGACCTTAAACGCCATGTTTATGTATTGGAGCCGACATTTGCCCCAGCAACTGAATCAGAGCTCCGATATCTAGGCCAGTCCATAATAAAATAAACCAGAGAGAATTGACGACGCTTTAAAACTAAACAAAACAAACCTTAATTGGTTTTTATGAATACTAACTCGAGATATTTCGACGTAACTTTTAGTAATTGTATACAAAGTTTACAGTTGATTCCTTTAATTATGCAAGAAGATGAAACTTTGTTCACTCGTCTGATTAAAAAAGATATAAGTTAAGCGATTAACATAAATAAACACTGGATGGGACTAGTAATATGATGACATTGGTATTAATTACTGACATTACTAACACCGTTTTTTAAAGACATTGTAGCTACTAATTATTCTATGGATTAATTTCTGAAGTAAATATATTATTATTGTAAAAGTTATGTGATTTAAATTATGTATAAATGTTGTTGAGGCTTCATATAAAGTATGTGTTGTAACTCGAGAAATAAAAAACTAAGTATTAACTTGTGCTTCTTTTACAGTTCTTATACTTGCAAAACAGTAAGGTACTCTATCTCTTCCAAAAGAGAATAAGTGGAATTTTTTTTACAATATGAGAACATACTGTTCTTCGTTCGTCGCTACATTTAAACTAGATTTCCAACACTCATCAAAAACACAAAAAATATGTACCCATAAACATCTTAAATTTTAAATCCAAATATTTAAAACGCTTTTTAACGACTCGATACAGCCAATTTTATCCAAAATAATCACCAGACAATTTTCATAAGCGCGCACATACCTACTAATTGAAAATCTCCATATTTTTCACATCAAATTCGAGTCTTCTATGATCCTCTGGGCTCTGAACAAGTTTGGGTATCACAGACGCAGAACACAGACTCAAAACAAGTTTCATAGATTAGATTTGTAAATTTTCGTTTAAGTAAATTGTAACCGACTTTATTGTGACTGGTTCTCAGTAAGCTTCTAGTAACTTCTTGTTTTCAATCTAATATGGAAATCTAAATCGGTTTACACCAAAAAGGCTGGTCAAATCAACAATATTGTACAAGAATCACCTGCTCTGTGGCAGCTGCTGTTCGTGTTCTGTAACATTCTAATTTGTTCGACTCCATGTCATTACCAAAACTTTTGGTTGGTGCTTAGTTATTAGTACACCGCCATCTAGTATCATTTTAATAAATTAAAATGTTTTAAAACCTACCTTATTATAAAATATTTACTTGCATGATTTGCAGAATTGATAGGCAGACTTCACACACCTTTCTGTTCTGCAAACTCCCCGGCATGCAGGTTTTCTCACGATGTTTTCCTTCACGGTTATAGCGAGTGACAATTGAATGCTTAAAACGGCCATAACTCGGAAAAGTCAGAAATGCAGAAATGCGCTGGGATTTGAACCCGGTCCCCCCGAGTAGAAAACCGAATTCTTAACCACCGCTATTCATATAAAAAATGCTTGTGAATATAATACGGTTTCTATAACGGCTTATAAGATCAGACCTGACTTACCTCAATATAATTCCTACTAGATAAACACATAAAATGGAATCGTGTGGGATTTAACTTTAGTTTTTTATAACAAAAGTAACAACTTCAAATAATCACATACAGCTTGATGGTTTTACTCAGTTTTATAGGGAAATAAAAACAATGAAAAGTATTATACCAATGATTCCAGAACTTAATATAGCAGACGTCTGTGGCATAAATATCTATACCCGTCTATTTGGGCTCGGGTTTTCACTCACCATGTGAGGAGTACAGGGGTTTGTGCCATGTATGGTGGACTTTTACTCCTTTGAGAAGTTTATGCAGGACTCTTAGGAGTACAGGTTTCCAGTATTCCAGGTTTCCAGAGTCCAGGTTTTTTTGATACGCGCATAAATCTAAAAATAACAGGTGCGCGATGCGTAATCTAATTCTCTATCTAATCTAATCTAAAACCCTCTCGTTCAATAGACCAGCGTTCAAACCCAGGCACCTAACACTAGTTACTATTAGTCGTTTACAGCTGTCTTTGTTGAGTATTGTACATTTTTAATGGATTGAATTGGATGTTTTTGGTTTTTAAAGATCTGTGGCGGTGTCAAAAATGTTGAGTTATCCATCCATGTTTCGAAAAGTGATTAAAAACTATTCATTAAGGATTATTTTAGTTTTTATAACCAGAACAACTAAAGTATTCAACACTCTCGAATTAATATAACACGAAATTCACTGACTACAAAAAACCTCTCAATTCATACCGAATTGTACACAAACTAACATCACAAAAATAGCATAAAAAATCTAAAACATATGGAACATCTTATTCAAAAAACCATAAACCAAGAATGGACTTCTTCGGAAGTCAGTAACAACAGACAACAAATGTCAGCCTCAGTAATCCGGCATCAAAATCAGTATGACAATAAAATGCAAGTTTTACTACTTAATCTCTCGACATGTTTACACCTCACCTCATTTGTGGGTCATAAAAAAGTTTTTATTCTCAACCGTATCAGAAGTTGTCGGGTGTTTGCAGTTTTACGAGCTTCTAAGCATGGCGCCTTTTGCTGTTCAGACTTCGTTCTTAATGTTTACAAACAATACCGAGTCCATTTGTGTTTCTATAGTTGCTTATGCTCTGCACGCGCATCGTAAGATCACAAAAATAGTCTATTTTTATTCCGCTCTATAATGTAGAAATACAGTGCGAAATTTCATTCACACATATTCGGTAGTTTTTGCGTTAAAATGTAGAAAAGTTCGCATTTATTACAGTAGGATGAAACTTAAAGAATGTGTATAGAAAAATATGTACATAGGTTTTACTTAATCCCGATTGTAAGCTCGCCTACGATGACATGCACGTTTATATGTTTGTATTTATGTCAGCTGTATTGGTACGGCTTAGAATAGAAACCCGAATCCCATGCGGACCTACCAGGGTGACATAATGGCGTACAAAAGTCAATTGCTCGGTGGTAGGATCTCTGCGGAACCATTACTATCTTTTTCTGAAACCTGTCTGGCTGGCTACCACCTTCTTGGTTACATGAACTGCCAAACAAAAATGGATGCATGGACTGATGGACGAGTAGGAATTTCTTGCTCTTTTAGGCGAAAACAACTAAACAGATCTGAATAAAATTTGGAATCTGAATAAATTTTGGTCGTAGATTGTTTATAGCCTGATTTATTTTTATTTTATTTATTTAGGTCTGCCAGTGGTTATTTCACTATGAGATACAAAATAATGTAATCTTATTATGTTTAACCTTTTAAGCCAAACGCAACATTCGTAGGAATAACACATACATATAATTTATAGGCTGCATTTTGTCAAGACAGTGTGGGCGAAGCCGCGGATCGATACTAGTTTGATAATAACATCAAAACTAAAGTAAAATGTAAAAGCAATAATAGTTATAAACTAATTTACAAGAAGTTAATTAAATTTATAATTTAACGAGCGTACTAATTTACCCTATACCTTTAAATACAAATTCATTAATAATTAAAATACAAACTATTTATAAAGTTAAATTAATTTGTAAAAGATTTGAAAAGTTACGACCACTTTAGGCCATCGTTCACTGGCTACGACCCTATGACACTCGCTCGTCAAGTGTTTCCTGAACGGTGCTTAAAAACAAATCTTTTTTACGACCACATTTAACGACTGTACAGTGATTTATTTTCTGGCTGAAGAATAGCATTCGTTTTTTCGATGTACTGGCTCATAATAGAATGTTTAAAAGATTTATTTTTAAAAAACAAATGTCAAATGATATTTTTTAAAAGTTATGCACATGCTTTTTTGCTTTTTTATTAGATGATGAGGATGATGAAAATTATGAATAAAAAATAAAAAGCTTAAGCTATATATGTTATTTTATATCATTAAAACCATAAGAAGTATTGTCTGTGGGCAAGACAAAGAACTCCGATGTTTATCGTCGCTTTTCTTCAAAATCATTCATAGAGATTTGTTCAAGGGATGGCGTAATTTCTCTTTTGAGTCGTTAAAGAGGTTTTTAACACCAAAAACAAAATTGCAATTATTACATTTGACAGCCATCCAATAATTTTGGAAAAGAATGTTTGATAATTTGATTGAATTTTACCAATAATTTCTAGCAATTTTTTTGTGGTGGATTAGGGATTTTTTCAATGTATTTTTTACAATTTAAAGTTCGCGATTTTAATTGTACCACATTGAAAACAATACTGATGTGACTGAAATTGGATTTTTTCTTTATTCCTCTTCAAATTATGACGTTTGCTTTATGGGGATCAAATTTTACGACTTTGTTATGACATGTTTATACTGATAATTTATCTAATGAATTATAGCTTATAATAATTATTAAGCGTTTAATATTTTTACAACCATTTATTTAACTTGCAGTTTATGTATGTTTGTATATTTTTATGTTATATTCTTGTTGTTGTTGTATATTTGTGTGTTAGTATATTTGTCTATTTGTTTCTTACGGGTCAAAACTTGTCAAGCTTAATTAGACCCACTTCCCCTTACACTACGAAGCGGATATTTTTCATAAAGTTTTCATCCTGATGACAATGCTATTTATGTCAAGCATGACCTGATACTACGTTCAGGATTGGCTCCAGACAGGGGAACTCCTCAACGGTTAACAATACAGTTATAAAATGGTATGTTTCTTTGTATTATGGATCTATAATTAAGGCTTGTGTTTTTAAATATTCTTAATAAACCTTGTTTTTGATATATTATTAGACATTCATTAATTTTACTATCATTTGGGTCGTCATTAAATTATTCAGGTAATTCTGTTTATCCTGGAAGTTTTTTTTTATTAATTAATTAATTTTATTTACTGGGGTTACAATTAATGCCCAGTGGCATTCTCTGCCAGTCAACCCTTGGAGATGCTCGCCTTCTCGCGGCTATAAAATAATAAAATTTGTAACAATTTTATTATCCTATTTACTATAAACATTGTTACCAATTAAAACTAACTAACGCACTCAGAGACAGTAATAATTACTTAAATCACTCCTTAGTACACAATATCTATTTAAAATCTATAAAATAGGCTTATGACATTGAATGCTGTAGTCAAAAATACAAGTTAAATTACAGCATTCTTGCTTTTGTGATTCACATGGATATATGGGAATATGGATTTATCGGAGAAACTATTGCTGGGGCAGGGGTTTTCAAGGGACAAGCAAATTATATTAGCAATTTCTAAAAAAATCGTCTACAAAGATATAGACGTACAGACAAAAATTCTAATAATCTTTTTTTAGGTTCTACTTCTTACATGATGGATGTTTGTTCCTCGTTCACACAAAAACTACCAAACGGATTTAAATGAAATTTTGGCTAATGGTTTGAGCAATTGTCTCCCAACGGGAGATCCTGCGCGCAAATCCTCCTGCGTGCACGTAATTTTCAAAGTTATGTCCGTATCAAAAGTTGATTATAACTTGCACTGAATTGAATGTGATGAAGGAAACCGTCTCGAGGAAACCTGGACTCCTGAAAGTTGTCCATAAATTTCTCAAAGGTTTGTAAAGTCCGCCATTTTTTTTTACGTGTGGAAAGACCCTCGTCTTGTTGTAAAGTCCACCAATCCGAACTTGGCAATCGTGTTAGAACCCCGAAACCCGAAGTCTATACTCAGTGCAAATTCCATCTGGACGTTTGCTATACAAACTTTGTGAAGTAAGGTAAAAATTTCAGATCAAATTTGCACCAATCAATTGCATGTTTGATGATACAATATAGTCTGGAGCCACACGAATTTTTCTTAACATGCGAGCAAAGCCGCGGCCGAAGATTAGTTTGAACATTTAAAATGCAAACTCACGATCGATATTTCGACCTAGTTGCATGGGTTATAGTCACGGCAAGAGTCTTGCCCTCGAAAAATTAAACAAATCGTGAGTACCCGTTTGCGTTTAAAATGTTTCGGGTACTCACGATCTGTTTATTACTATACCGATATTTCGACCCAGTTGCATGGGTCATGGTCACGGCAAGACTCTTGCCTTCGAAATATTAAACAAATCGTGAGTACCTATTTGAGTTTAAAATGTTTCGGGTACTCACAATCTGTTTATTACTATACCAATATTTCAACCCAGTTGCATGGGTCATGGTTACTGCAAGAATCTTGCCGTCAAACTATCGAACAGATTGTGAGTACCCGTGTCACATTAAATATTTAGTTCCAAAAAATATGAAGACCAGTTTATTTATAATATATAAAGACACATGTCATAACCGACACCAATCGTATATCTGTGTAAAATAAATTGCGACGTGTCGCAGCGTCTCATGCAAGTGTCGGATTTTACGATAGTTTTATGGCCGCGATAAAACCGGTAACCACGTGAACAAATTGGAACTTACAGTCAACGAACTTACCAACTAAACCATAATTTAACTATCTAATAACTAGATAGTAACGCTTTTAGATGTTATCATAGTCAATTGAAAAATATTGGTATATTTGGTTTGTTTCAGATTATAACCTACAGAGCACGGGTTGCTAAGGCATAATGCTGTTTGGGTATTTATTTTACTGCCCCCGTCCGGAGAAATGGTGAACTGATCAACTCAAATATCTAAAGTTTTTATGCCACCGTATATCCTCCATGGCATATTGGCTATGCTATGGCATACTGGCTATATCATGGAAATGGTGAACTGATAAACTCAAATATCTGAAATTTTTATGCCACCGAATATACTCCATGGCATACTTGGCTATCTAACGATAACAATCGAGCCCGATGGCTCTGCGTGCTCTCCAAATCATGGAAGCGCTCATGAGTGAATAAAATAGTCACTAACGGTCACCTATCTTCCTACTGACCGCGCCCTCTGTCGTCTTGATCAACCAAATAGATTCAAGTCCACTAACTAAGAGCGCTTCAAAAACGGTTCAATTGCTTTATTTATTAGTCTCCTGTTAAACTCGTAGTACTAAATTGTCCGCAGATTGTTTTGGATACTGTGAAATAAATTTATTTAACAACTAGATAAGCATTCATTCTATTACAGAATTCAGAAATTTTGTTATAGCATTCTGTGTGACCAGCATTATCAGGACACATCAATTTTCTAATCAAATCAAAACAAAAATTATTTATTTCATGTAGAAGTTTTCACACTTATTAATGTATCTTTTTCGGAATCTACCATCGAAAGAAAGGTGTCGGAATAAAGAGGAGAAGAAATAGCGAAAGAAACTCCTCGGCACATCTTTTGAAAACAATGCCAACTTACTACTGTTTACAAAATATTTAGAATCAACCTTCAATGGTACCGGTTCGGATTTCATTGACGTCCAGGCATCCTTGTCATTAATATATTCATTGACACTAATACCCAGTTTTTACTAATCTTGATTTAATATTCTTTTTAAATACATCGAGGGTAAACCAATGGACTTTGGGCCTTTACAATTAAAACGTATACCGAGCCCCATAAAAGACCGCTATTCCCTACGCAATCGATACGAGAAGGTAACCAAATGATGCATATTTGTAGTCTGCCGAGTATTTACACGGCTTTTATGTTTGTACGAACCTAGATTTTTTCGTATGAAGATTACATTACTTATGTTACTATAACATATACTGTGAAGCTTCTATTAGTATATTCATTTCTTTAAGTTATTCTGTTAGTATATTATTTTAATAGAGACATTGTAGTACCATAATAATAAGTATCAATGTAATACTAACATAATTGTATTAATAGATGCAGCTATCACATAAAACACGTGCCAAATAATCCATCCTGGAGACTGTCAGCTTTAAATCATCTAAATTAAATATTTCGCTTTTAACTTCAAAAGAAAGCGAGCTCGGGATGTGAGGTATTACAAAAGAGCAAATAAAACCGTTTAGGGAATCAGTTGCACGAGTTCGTTCACTCTTCATTAGCCCGGGGCTATGCAAAATAAGTATTGGTCCTCAATTTATGATTACCGAGTTCCATGCTGATCACGACGTGTGAGACCGCCCTGTAACATCCCGGACTAAATTTGAATAACAACTGCCAAACAAAACTGAACCTATTGGTAACGACATTAAGTTCAATTTCATACGTGAAGATTAACAGGTTGAAACAACAGAAGATGGTAAAGCCATTCAAAACGATGTAGAACCATATGCAACAGCAACTAATAATGATTTTAAAGACGTTAGAGTTAAAGTTGATTTTCCTTTGAATTGCAATGTTGCCAAATTCGCTGATATCTCAATCGGTGAAGAGTATCCTTTTGAATTTACGAGGATGTAACAATCAGGATGGATGTTTGTTAAATGTTATGTTATCCTGCTTTGTTTTTCACTGTTTGTTTGTATTAAATGTTCAATTTAAACTCGGCTTTGATTTGAGGTTATTTATCAGAGTCATCTTTTATACGGTGAATATTGAAATTTATTGACCGAATTCAGGTAATAACACTAATTTCGTTATGCTATCGAATTTCGATAATAGGTAGTTGTTTGCGAAATTGCAACGTTTGTCTTGTATAAAGGTACAGTGAATGTTTTATCCAAATATACATTTTTCTGTGTTTTGTTTGAGGATTTGTAGTCAATTATAAAAAACCGAAAATCAAACTCAAATGATTTATTTCATGAATTTTTAGTACACTTATGAAGGTTTTTTTAAATCTTTTATCGTTTCGGAAAGATATCATGATGAAAGAAGAAGAAAAGTGAAATAAACTCCTTAGCATATATTTTGAAATTTACATAAATTTAGTACAAGTGCCTATGATTTGTAAATATTTTACTTTGTGACTGTTTTTTAAACTTAAACCAAATTAAGAGAGTACTTTTTTGTTTCACCTAAGCACCTAATTACATGTAAGTTACTGAACTTCCCGTTCAAACAAGGTTTAAAAAATCATCATCACCTCAACCCACCACTGCCCACAGTTGAGCACGGGACTTTTCACTGAATGAGAAGGCTAGGCCATAGTCCACCACGCTGGCCAAGTGCGGATTGGCAGACTTCACAGGCCTTTAAGTTTTACAAACTCCCCGACATACAGGTTTCCTCACGATGTTTTCCTTCACCGTTATAACGAGTAACATTTAAATGCTTAAAACAC
>DWJZ01007540.1:0-12025 GCA_018249125.1 Asbolis capucinus
ATATGGGTCAAATCTTGCAAGCTTAATTAGACTCACATCCTTTTAAACTACGAAGCTGAAATGTTACATAATGATATTGCATTTTTATGACAAGCATGACCTGATACTATGTTCAGGATTGGCTCCAGACAAGGGAACTCCTCAACGTATAACAACACGGTTATGAAATATGTTTCTCCATATTAGGGCTCTGTAATTAAAGCTTGTTTTTAAATATTTTTAATAAGGCGTATTATGAACATACCACGTGAGCGAAGCTGCGGGCGGACGCTAGTTTAATAAAATCAGGATTGGCAACAACTCAGTTATGAAAAGCACGTTTTACAAATAAGAAGAAAACGGTTATACGGCTTCTGTGGGTTGAATATATGTATGTACGTTTGAAGTAAAGATCTTGTAATATCTAAGTCTTTTATAAATCCTTCTAATATTATATTAATGCTAAAGTTTTGTCAGGATGGCTGGATGGTTGTGCCTCTTTCGCGCAAAGAATACTGGACGGATGTGAATGAAATTTGGCACAGAGATGTCATATAGTCCAGAGTAAACCTTATTAATTTTTTATCAACAATCATGGAGGCGAAGTCGCGGATAAAACCACATAATTTGTAATGATAATTTGAAGTTAGGGGTATTTTTGGACCGGTTAATAAAGGTTTCATTTCCTAAAAATATCAAATACCATTATGTTTATATTTTAATGAAACTATGTAATAAAATCTATTGGATTTAATAAACATACATATATTTATATATGTTTATTATATGTATATATATATATATATTTAAATAAATACTTTTATAGATATTTACACCCAGGCACACACAACAAACATTCCTGCTCATCACAAAAACGTTGCCCAGGGTGGGAATCGAACCCACGACCGTCAGTGTAGTTGTGTAGGTTCTTTAACCACTAGACAACCGGTCTGTCATTCAATTAAAGTATCTTAATATTGTACAATAGTACGATTTTTATTGTTAACTCAAAGTCTAACGTAAATCTCTAAGTCACCTTTTTACACCGACCACATTGTATTCAAATAATTTGAAATGTTTCATACATTAATATTCCGATTTAGTCATGCTTATAAATTACATCACGGCTTGTTCAATAAAAACTGTACAGTTTATTCATAGATCGTTATAAACTAGCTGTCACAAACGTAGACAGAAATGCTTAATTTTTTCCTGTGATCCCGTGGGATATATATTTTTGTCCGGGATAAAAATTATATTAAAAGTAACCCCATTGTATCACCTAAAATTTAACCATCATCTAAATAGTTTTCTAAGTTTTAAAGTTGCCATTAGTATGGCGCTGGAAGCCGTTTCCCGGGATATAAAGTATCCTATATCCTACCTCATTAAATGGATTATCCAGTACAAAAATATTTCTTCAATTCGAACCAGTACTTCCTTAGATTAGCGCAAAACAAACAAGTTCTTCCTTTGTATATTATTTGAATAGATTATTATTTTTATTAATAAATAGTCTTGTTAGAAACTATGACTTTTTTATTACATTCTATACATAAATATAATAAACTAGCTTTAATAAAATATTTAATAATACAAGCTTTAATTATAGAGCCGTAATATAAAGGAACACATACAAACTCATGACTCAGCCGTTAACCGTTGAGAAGTTCCCTCGTCTGGAGAAGGTTCCTCGTCTGGAGAAGTTTCCTCGTCTTGGTCATGCTTGTCATAAACATGCATTGTCATTAGGATGGAAGGTTTATGCAAAATTTCAGCTCCACTAAGAGGAAGTCGGTCTAATTAAGCTTTGATTCGACCTATAACAAACAAATATACAAACATACTAATATACAAATATACTCTGCAAGTTTATTAAAAGCTTGTAAAGATTAATTTACTTAACAGATTACATCAAGGAATTTGTTAACCGTTTTTACAACTCATACAAGTTATACAAAATGTAGCCTATATTTGTATTACGTGGTAAAAAATAAGGATCTGACATGAGGGCGCTGGCTCATGTTGGGCCAGCCCAGGGTACTAGTGCCAATAACGTCGAATTACGCCCAACTTTTATCTTTGAGCCTTTGTTTCAAAGAAATTGTGGGTATTAAAATCTATTTAGAAAATACATGTGTAATCTTTACTGGGAAGTATAATTTCTTTGATATGATAACTGGTCTCGCATTGTGATCGGAGAATGAGCTCTCCCAGTCTTTCCCTAAAGAGGAGTTATGTTGATAAAAAGTAGCCTATATATTAATCCAGAATATAACCTATTTCTGTGCTGACTTTCATCCAAATCAGTTCAGTAGTTTTTGCGTAAAGGTGTCACAAACATTCACAGGAACATTTGCGTATAACATAAGTAGAATTGAAAGATGTGCTGAGGAGTTTCTTACACCGTTTCTTCTCTTCTTTAATTTGGCACCTTTCCGAAACGAATATTGAAAGTACCTACATGAATAATAAATCCACGTCGGTGTTTCCATTTTATTACAATATAAATGTCTTCAAGTCAAGAGTGAATAAGCTTCTAATAAGTTAGTGCGCTTTACCATCAAATATTTCATCGCCACTTACCATCAGATGGGATTGTAGTCAAGTTCTAGCTTATTCATGGCAAAAAAAACGATTTTAAATTTGAATTATTAAATAGCTTTTATCCACGAAGTGGTGATAGTCTAGTGGTTAAGAATTCGGCCTCTTACTCGGGGGGTTCGGGTTCGAATCCCAGGCCCGCACTTCTGATTTTTCGGAGTTTTAAGCATTTAAATGTCACTCGCTGTAACGATGAAGAAAAACAACCTGAGGAAACCTGCATGCCGGGGAGTATGCAAAACTCTAAGGTGTGAAGTCTGCCAATCCACACTTGGCCAGCGTGGTGAACCATGGCCTTAACCTTCTCATTAAGAGATGAGACCCGTGCTCAATACTGGGCAGTGATGGGTTAAGATGATTTTATCCAAGCTTACTTAACTCCACTCTAAACACATATTAAGTAAACTCACACACTCTTTAAAACATATTCTTGTTCATATAAAGATTGCTAGTTAAACTTAATTCTAATATTCGATCAATACTCACAAGCTTTCATTTACTACGGCCTTATTTTCCCCTGCACCTGATTGCAGCATAGTTAGATTATCTGGGACAATGTATTGGCGTGTAATTGCAATCTGTTCAAAGTAATAAGTGAGCTAAAGCAGGATTTGTGCTCGATAATACTAATTTGTGCTTAAAATTCCCATAATTGTCCCACTACTGGGCATCACTCGCAATGTGTGGACGCCACGCTGGCCAAGTACTGATTGTATACACACCTTCGAGAACTTTATGTGCTTCTCTTCGAAGTGCAGTGTCCCCACAATTCACTACACCAAGTAATAATCCTTTACACACGTAGCTAACAAAATTAGGTGCGCACAGGTCTCGAACCCAGAACCTCCGTTCTAGAGACCAGCGTTAAAACCACTGGGCTATCACTGAGAGAGTATTGGACCATAAATGGGTCGAAGCCAAGAGCTAACCAATATTTACAAAGGAATGTGGCACGGTTAGTAGCGGTGTGTGCCACACCTCGGAGTTCAGCATCCTTGAAAGGCCACATTCCATCTACACCTCTAATCTCGATCCAATCACGCCCTCAATTTCTTACTATACACTTTAACTTGTCGCTAAATGTATTCTTTGTTAGAATTATGACTAGTTTAATTATTCTACGATAATTATAAAACTATTCATTTATTATTCTATAAAAAATATAGAACTATTCATTTATAATTAAATAAAAAATATAAAACTATTCGTTTCTTATTGAATAAAAAATATAAAACTTTCAATTTATTGCTTAATAAAAAATATAAAACTATTATTTGTTACAAAGAATAGTTATTGAATATTTGTTAATGGAGTTTGTAGGACAGTTTAATTATCTCTACTAATATTGTTACACGTAACGCTCGTAGCTTGTTTCGATTGTTGATCGAAAAACTTGAGCAACAGCGGGCGCGGTCGGTAGCAGGACGAGTGACCGCTAGTGGCAAAAAACTCATTAGAGTTTCTGTGTTTTGGAGGGTACGTAAAGTCGCTTATCGTTAAATAGCAATCTTTAAGCCATATCAAAGGCCTGTGTGGGGAATAAAAACCTTCAACACTTGGCTTGGCCGTTAACCTTCGCCAATTCGCATTGAAGCAGAGCGTGGTGGCGTATGCTAGAACTGAGATGTCTTTGCTTAGATGATATATAAAAAGCTAATGGTATATTGTTATGTATGTATCTTGTTATGAAGTTAATGGTCAAGTCAAGTGGTAATCCGCCATCGAGCTGAGATACGACATTCCGCCATCTTTTCTGTTTACGGTCCGAGTCCTCGATTTCCTTCGTGGCTCTTAATGTTTGCGCGACAGATTTACTACGAAAGTGGCACACAGTCTGTAGTTCTGCGTGATTAAATCTGATTGTATAGTCTTTAAGGAAATATTCGTAAAAAACAATTGTAAATACATACATTTCATTCATTCATTTCGTCTATTTCGGCAATAATGTTCATTTATTTAATACTAGGGCCCGCTCGTGGCTTTGCCCGCGCTTTATATTGATAAAGAGTAGTCTTTATGTCATTCCAGACTATAATTTACTCCTGTGCAACATTCCATACATATCCATTCAGTAACTTTTACGTGAAGTAGTAACAAACTTCCACCATCCACACAAACTTTCGCATTTATTCTTTATTTTGCCTACTTTCTTAATTCATTCATTAACGGTTTATTCATTCATTCTATCAGCGATTCATTCATTTTTCATTGATTTAATTCACTCAATAAGGTACATATTCGACCTTCATTACATTCATCGGTTCATTTTCGTCATTCAAATAACTGAGCAAAAACATAATAGAATTTTAAAGCTACTTGTATTTATTTATTATACTTGAAATACTCTTTGCAAATTGTACTGCGTAACAACTACTTCAGGTGATTGTTTAGTATGAAACCGTCGTATTAGCTTCGGACATGCATATTAGAAGGTTTATTTTTAGGTGTAAAAAATATCTATACAAGTATGTGTTCAATGTATCAGTTGTCTAATCACCATAGTATTAGGTAATGTTATGGGATCAGATGTCCCTAACATAATAATAACTAAACAGGCAATAATACCTTTATTTACTTTAACATACAAGTATAAATGGAACATCCCTGCCCTCTGTGTTAGTTTGCACTGTGTTGCAAAAGGCAGTGTCTTCACCAAAATATGGCTACGCAATAGAATGTCACGTAAACAACATTTTACTTAAACAAAACAAAATAAAGAAAAAACATTACAAATAAATTATTCTAATTAATTTATATATTTTTTATGAAAGGTACACCAGTGTGTGTGTGCTGTGTGCGTTTCCAAATGTGTGTCCAAATGTGTCCGAGTGTATATACTTATATAGACTTTTTTACACCAAGAACAAACCTTCTTCATCCCAGAAAAGTTTTATCTGGGTGGGAATCCAACCCACAACAGCGTGGCAGTCAAGTTCACTAACTACTAGACTCAACTAAACCAGTCAATTCACTTTTAATTAGAAACGGTTAAGATAACTAACTGAGATACCGAGAGATGTTTAGTTGAATTGCCATCCTTGATAGGCCACATTCCAACACTAATGCGTATTTGCAAGCCCTCGTATGGCCTCGTGATTCTAAATCAATGTTTGTCTGTAAAACAGGTTCTAAGTGTGCCTGTTAATAGATTTATAGATGTACCTTTTAGAATATTTTATGAGTAATAAACTAAGAAGTATGTCGTGTCTGATTGCGAATGAGTAACTTTGAGATGAATTTTCTGGTTCTCGTACTGTAAAGGAGTGTATTCTCTTTCTTTCTTCCTCTACCTCTTCTTGCAGGATTCGAAATACTCGCGTAGTAGAGGGCCATGAATAGGTTGTAGTCTTCTTTCTAAATCTTTTGTCATTCCTCTTATTTCTCTTCCTCCGTCCTGGAACAGAACATTTATGTATCTGAAGTATTTATTACCTACTCTTTTTTTCAGTAGCTAAGTTCTATATCAATTCTTTTAAAAAGTATATAAAGGAATAATAATTAAATATTAATTAAAAGTCAACTTTAAAATTGATTACGTAACAACATAATTATCACAGAAGCGTTCTAATATTGGGTTCAATAACCCTGTGTTTCAAGGATACAACGGCAAGCGTAATTACTTTGATGTGTACATATATTAGGAGTATATAATATATTTATTCGCCCAGGTTATTGACAAAATTTTGATTTACGTGCATGTGTGAATGTTGTATTCTTTCTCATCAATATGTACACAATTTGCAGTGTTTGTATGTGTGCCAACAATTTTAATTATAAAACGAATATGACGGTATGTTGATAAGCGTAGCCTATGTTATGACAATATTTCTATGCCAAATTACATTCAGATCTATGTATTTTTCGCGTGAAGGTGAACATGCATCCATCCATCCATCCTTACAAATATTCGCGTTTATAATATTAGTAGGATATTTTATTCAAGATTAGACTTTAAATTATTTCTCACAGTTATATTACACTATAAAATAAATATTTATTTATGTTATTTTGTATTGTTTCAGAACATTCTGGACAAGTTCAACCCAGGTGCCCGGCAGATGATAACGGCCGGAAAAGCTTACTTAAAAGCTCTTCACGGTAAGACTTTAAGCTGTTTATCTGAAAAGTTGTATCGAATTCCGTTCTATGTATTTTATGGAAGTGTTTTGTTCTTCCAACTGTGTACAAGTATGTCGATATAAATAATGCCTAATAATTAATTATTGAAAGCCTGGTGGTTAAGAATTCGGCATCATACTCTGGGGTTCGAATCCCAGGGCGCGCTCTTCTGACTTCGGATTTATGTGCTTTTTAAGAATTTAAATGTCACTTGTAAATTCAAAAAATCATAATTGAGGCCTTTTTATACCGCCCAAAGGCCTACGACACGGTTTATCGACCGTAAGATGATAACAGCTTGTACCAACGACTTAATGTGCCTTTCGAAGTACGGAAGTTCTCGTGAATTGCCTCTACCGTTACCCATCCATTCTCTGACAGCGCCTGTTTTCTTTAATTTTGCCGTTCACTCACGATTGTAACAAGCCACTAGAATAACATTATGAAATCACTAGTTTCCGCCCTCGGCTTCACCTGTACGCACTGCTAACGTAGATATTGATAAAAAGTGATCTATGTGTTATTTCAGTTTATAATCTATCACTAAGCTAAATTTCATTCAGATCCGTTAAACGCTCTTACGTGAAGAAGTAACAAAGATCAATCCATCCTCACAAACTTTCGTATGTACAATATTAGTAGGATTGTTTGTCGTTGAGTAGGCCTTGAATACTATACCCAATTCCACGTTGACAGAATATCGTAAATGGCAACAGGAGTCCGCTAACCAATTCCAAAGGACACTTCTTGGGAGCACCAGAAACAACCCAAAACAAAATTACAAGGAAGTCATGGGTGCTTCAAAATGCGTGCGTTTCAAATAAAATCAATTTAGGTCAAAACCTTGCTTTCTTCTTAAGCACCTATAAAAATATTTATGGATAGAGGGCTGATACAGCTAGATTTCTTAAGGCAGCAAATGCATATGCGTCGCGGCCAATAACAAAAAAAAATGTGGCTCGTCTGTCCGTTATAAATCCTTCAAATGTAAACGGTAGATACAATATGTCCACGATATCTAGTCTATACTACGCTCAACTTTATTGCCGGTGCCGAACAACCAGATAAGCCAACGGAGACAATTTGGCACAAACTACGCCCTAGTTCCGGAGCCAACAAGCACTGGTTCTGCATATAGATGCAGTTTGGCTTGCCGTATATAAATTAATTGTTCGCGTCCCATTGAAGAGAATAGCAGACCGATTCTTTAGGAAAAGGAATTGACGTGAATGTAGACTATTTATGGGTGGGTATGACGGAATGGAAAAGTTTCAGTAACTGCTGTTTCCAGATATCACTGTGACAAATATTGCTACTGCTGCTGGGATCTCATCTCCTCAGTTAGCTTGCAGGTCATAGCCAACTGCGCAGAAACGATAGACTTTACAATTGGCCACCTCACATAAAACATGGTCGCATTACCCTTTGGTTTTATGTTCCTAACAAAAATATTCAAATATAATTAGAATTTACTGTATTGAGAATTATAAGGCGTGTGAGAGGAATGCAAGTTAACGATATTTTCAATCATCGAAACAAGTGATAATCTGTTTGCAATGTGCAGATAACTTCCAAAATTAGAAGTCTGTGAAGAATTTATTCTATGGTCCCATTGAGAAGATCTCCGTTCAGATCTCAAGGTTAACTTGTGAATTGGCAAAACATACATTCAAATTAATCCACACTAATAATAAATAAATATCTTTGGATAACTCACACACAGCCACTTGACCCCAAACTAAGCGTTTGCTTGTACTATGCGATCAGACAACTGATAAACATACATATATATTTTTATAATATAAACTTATATAGATATTTACACCCAGACACACTGAACAAACATTCCTACACATCACAGAAAAGTTTAACCTGGATGGGAACCGAACCCATGACCTTCGGTGTAGCAGTCAGGTTCGAAAACCATTAGACTATAGAATAGAAATATTTGTATGTTTGTAATAAATAAACTCAAAAAGTACTGATCCAATTTCAAAAATTTTTTCACCATTAAACTATTACATTATCACTGAGTGTCATAGGCTATATCAATATCTAGAAAAACATAGGGATTCTTACTAAATCTTCAATTATTTAACCCAAAGAGTAAAAAAAGTACCGTACAATGTCTTTGATAGCATGTGCTGCAGAAACGGTTGATGACAGATCAGAAAAATGCATTACAATATTGAAACATTTTTTTATTTCACATTATAAAACACAAAATATCCACCCGTGCAAAGCAAGGGCGGGCCGTTAGTCATATATAAAATCAACTTAGAATTACACATCAGTGAAAACTGAACCTTATAATTTCTGTTATATCCAATAATACGAAAGATACGTCCGTTGATCTGGATATTTTACATATAAATATGTTCTTTATACAAACAGAACGTAGTGCCACTAAAAGCAATATATTTTAGGGCGAGCGTACTAGATGTCTGTCAGTTCTAGTTATATCAGAGACAAGACTGAGATATAAGGAACGGCAGTGAATTTTCCCCTTACCAGGTTTTAATAAAGTCAACAGGTACTTTTTCTGGGTGTTAAAAAATTTAATGCAAATGCGAAAGCGGTCAGTTTACCCTGCTGGTTTGAATATTGGTCTCTCGGACTACTTATAAATTTTATTTGATGCGTGAGCGAAGTATTCCTTCTCTTTCTTGCTGCTAGCAGCTCGTGTGGGTCCCGTTTCCGTCCTGGCAGACAAGGCGTTAATAACACCCCAGTCTGTTGTTTTCAATATCCTAGGTGGCGGTGATCCCTCACCAACAGGTGTTCTGAATACCAGTTTGCATGTCTGTAACATAAAAAATTGTTAAATTTCAGTCATTGTTGATTTACAATTTACGAATTTAAATATTAATGTTTTAACACATTTAGAATTCCCACAGGTTTTAGTTTGCAGCTAATTTATATTATGATTTATTCAATTGGAATTATAAATAATGCATGTTACAAGTAATTATTTAGGCAAACATTAACTACCCATTAGATATTATCAGAAATTTTGGGACCTAAATTCAATCGTTTTCGATATCTATCGTTATTGAAGTCCCAGGTTTCCTATTGACCTGCAATTTGATAGGAGTTTAGGACTGAACTAAATTATGGTTTTCAAATTTTATTTTTTCTGAAGTAGAAGTATTGATGTTAGTCTAGTTAAGCAAAGTCCCGGCTTCGATTCCCGGCAGAGGCACGTGACATATATTTATTTTTGTTAATTTCGACTTTGTTCATTAATTGCAATTTTTTTAGTTGTAGGTAGATCTAATTTGAAGTTCGATTTTTAATTATTAAAAATACTATTAAATGTCGGTTGGAATGATAATAGTGATGTACGTAACAAGATATTTGTCATCACAGGTGCGGCAGCTGCATCTCGTCTTTATGTGGACGCTGTGGGCAAGCTGGGCAGACAGGCCCAGCAAGGGACCTGGGGTGGATGTGCTGATATCGGTAAGTAATTAACAAAATAATAGTTTAAACACGCTATCTACAAAAGAAGAAAAAAAATTTTTTCCGTTTGTTTTTCTTCTGTTTCTGTTAGTGAAAAAACTAAACGAAATAAAAAATTTGTCTGGGTACTGAAAAACTACTGAACCCACTTAGAAATATCCATCGCAATGGAATCTTCGGAATGGCATAGGCTATAATGTTATCTTGGAAAATAGAATTGATTTTTCTAGATAACTGATTTATCATGTCAAAAAAAAAAACAAAAAAAAAACTGTTCATTTTTATTCGCACCAATAAATATTCAATTAAAACATCGGAATAACAAAGAAGCCGTAACATGGTTTAATTATCATAAAAAATTAAGTTGTGATAAAAATGTAGCTTTGTATCAATAAATAAGACATTCAATAGGTTGCCTGACACGAGTGTTCGAAGTGGATTGCGCAAAGCGAAACCAAATGCTTGATGAAAGGGCATTGCACAGTTTGCGAGGCACGACGAGACTGGCGGAGCAATACTGCATATTATTGAAATGTACTCGTTATTGCAAATATTTGTACTAGCTAACAAATATATTAAAATAAATATCTTTGAACAACTCACACCCCCATCTGACCCCAAACTAAGCGTAAGTGACCAGACAACTGATAAATATACAAATATATTTTTAAATACATACTTATATACATAGATATTTCAACCCAGACACATAGCACAAACAGTCCTGTTCATCCCAGAAAAGTTTGTCCAGGGCCGGAATCGAACTCACAACCTTCGGTGTAGCAGTCAGATTCACTAACCACTAAGCCAACCAGGCTGTCAAAAACTAACCTAAAATTCAGAATTAGACACTAAAGTATTGAATAAATATGTCAGGACAACTCACACACGGCCATCTAACCCCAAAATAAGCATTACCTTGTAATATGGTGATCAGACAACTGATAAACGTAATAGATCCGATCCCATCAGAGGGACTTACGAGTTGATGATGAATTAATGATTGGTGAAGGGTTGCTGATGATGATAAATATTTATTATTTATTATATTGTACGCTCTCTTTACGACTTTTCATTTCTAGGTCTGACGGGAGAGATTTTTTTAATAGAACTAGTAATAAGTAATAATGTGTATATGTAATAATGTATAAAAAAATATTCTTTTATATAAATTATATTATTAAATTCATGACTTTATTTCAGGTACAGCTCTAATGAAAGTTGTTGAAGTATACCGAGAAATTCAGGACCAGCAAATGAATATTGTAAGTAAATTGTTCTAAATTAATAATACGATTAAAATATTTCAAAATAGACTACACAATAGATGGAATGGTAAACAAAAAAATACCTTAAACATATAAAAGCATTGATAGGCAACCTTTACGTATCAACATGCCATTTTTTTCTCTGAAGGATTGTTTAATGAGACACACGTGCCATCAAATGTTTTTGACTTTGTATTCTATCGCACTCACTCGCGTCATATACCTTATACCCATTCCCCTTTTGGGGGGGTTAATGGTTTTTGTGATCACTCAAGATGTGTCCGAAACATTATAAGCCATTGGTGGTTTACCTGTGGCGTTGGTTCGTCATTCCTCGTTATTTTTTTCTTCAGGCCTACACTAACATACATAGTCCTAAGATTGAAAGTGACAGATAGGTATTGTCTATCGAGACTTTAGGCTTTATCAAAGAATTCTTTTAAATTCTTTTTACAAGATTTTATCTAACTTGCATTGTATGTTAGGATGTTAGGATATGTGTATATTTGTTTGTTGCGGGTCAAATCTTGCAAGTTAAATTAGACCCACTTTCTCTTTTACTACGGAGCGGGAATTTGTCATGAAATTTTCAT
>DWJZ01007541.1:0-12024 GCA_018249125.1 Asbolis capucinus
GTCTTCCATCTTTGCGGGACCCAGTATCTTCCGGAGAATTTTTCTTTCTGCTACCAAGAGCTTTTCCTCCTCTTTCACGGTCAGCGTCCAGGCTTCACACCCATACATTAAGGTCGGCCTTATTATGGTTTTTTATATATATTTGGATCTTGGTTCTTCCGCTGAGAAGCCTGGACACTGACACTTTATGCAGTGCGGCATGGCAGCGTAACGCGTTGTGAATACGACACTCTATGTCTTCCTGACGGGTGTTGTTGTCAGTGACAGTGCAGCCTAGTTACTTTACGTTTCGTTCGTTCACTTCCTTGTACCTGGTATCGCCTATCTGCAGGTCCTGACCTCGAGCGCATCTGGTTTTAAATCGCTTCATATGTAGATACTCCGTTTTAGTCTTATTAATGCTGAGTACAAGAAATCTTTCCGCGTAGGGTAATCTTTCAAGTAATATATAAGAGAGGACTTTGTATTGTATAGTAATACAATGCTTTAGTTTGCTCATTTTTGTACACCCCTTCTTATAGATTGGGCAAATAATTCCTGTATTCCATTCACTCGGTTGCTTCTCTTCTCTCCATATAGCAGATATGAGTTCATACAGTCTGCAATGAAGTATTTCTCCACCGTATTTCCATATTTCAGAGGGAATCTCGTCAATGCCTGGGACTTTCTTGTTCTTAAGTCGCTTAATCGCTCGTTTTACTTCTATCGGAGTAGGCATGGCGACCTCTTCGTCATTTTCCATTCTCGCGTGGATGCTTCGGTCAGCCTCGGAGGTTGGGCAGTTTAGGAGGTTACAAAAGTAACCACGCAACATACTCCTAAAGTCAGTGCTATCGATAACAAGGTTCCCTTCGTCGTCTTCTAATATTTGGGATGTGGGTGGGTAACCCTTTTTGAATTCACGTACTTCCTGGTAAAACTTCTTACATTCATTCGCCTTGCTAATGTTTCCACATTTAAGGTACCGAATAAAAAATGTTAAAAGAAATCGAAACATGATTCTCAAGTACATATGTCGTCGTAATTCAACACATAACAAAGTTTGATGTTCAACAGAAATCGATTGACGAATGAACCATCAAATTTGACCTTTGTGTGCTTTGTCTCCAGAGGGCGTCAAAATACACAATTATGTACCTGGGACATATAAAGGAACATATGTATATACCTACATTAGCTCCCACTGCGTCACACAGTCTGGTAAGAGGAGTAACAACAACAGAATTAATGTTTCTTTTCGTCTTCAATTTGTCCGATACGTGTTTCGTCTAAATTAGATTTCGTGGATATTCAAGTCGTCTGTCAAATCTAATATGAATAATAAATCACCCTTCTCGTTCCTCGCGTATTGGTAGCCAATGACGTCATATTAGAATAAGTTTTTTATGTGTTAGATGGTAAATGTTGTATCGATGTAACGATTATTTGATTTTTGTTAGGAACTTGATAACACGGGTCTAGTCACGTGGAGGTCTTGGATGACTGAATGCTCTTGACCCTCTGGATGGTCACTATTGGCAGTATGTATCCGTTCATGCCATTCCCCAATAACTATCTATTAACTACTGTCTCGCCTTCCTTTTATCACAAACTTTGCTTATAGTCATTTTAATACTAATTCTACGATGTACATAATAGCGGCAGTGTTCACACTATTCAGTTTATTTTACGTATTTGTTTAGGAACTTGTTCGAACAGTACTTCGGTATTATTTTCGTTTCGCAACAAAAATGTTTTAAGCAAAATATGTACATGAACAAATAAATAAATATACATTCGAGGTGATCGGTATTTTTATTCATGACACTCAAACAAGTTTTTGATGTCAAACAACGGGAATATTAATTTTTCATTAGTCTTGAAGGATGTACCGGAGTTCAATGAAAATAATAGTTTGCAAATCTATTAAGTAAATCAAATAATGTATAAGGATAAGGTGAGAGTTCCGACCGCTTGTGAAACGATAAGGCTTTCCGTTCACCGAACGTCTCCGTTATATCGATACCCAGTCGGAGAGGGTGCGAGGGCCTGTGTTCTTTTCATACAAAAATATTAAATTTCTATGAATGAAAAATGTAATCGGGGCGTCACAGAACCGATCCCGATGCAATATTTCAGCCTTTGTGGTGTCCACGACCACGCGCGAATGTGTATTGTACAAACGCCGTTATTTTTATTTATATGTTGAATTTCAGAGGAGTCACCTTAAAACAGGCCTTTAACATTTTATTGCGATATTACCGTATCTCATTTTGAAGTATTAACGATTGTGGTGTTAAATGAAAAACAAAAAAAATCCATATTATTTTCATTATGATGACTCCAGTACATGTTTCAGTCGGTAGCGCGCCTAACTACGAAGCGAGAGCTTCCAGATTCGATTCCTGGTGGAGGTTTATGTGAGTGATAATTATTTGGGTCACGGCTGTTATTTGTGTTTTTCATGTCACCCGTGACACACTTACTCACGTTACTGTGGAAAATAATGTATTTAAATATGAGAGTGCGTTTATTAGGCAGTTTTATTAGAATGTAATGTTGGAGTTTTTGGAGGAAGCGAGTCGGCCTCAGCGCTGCAAGCTCTAAATAACAAAGCGGGGTGCGCCGTCCTCGCTGGAAACAAATAGCCGACCTTTTGCCTTCTTTATGAGACCGTTGTTAACTTGTCCTCAATAAATTATTTATTTCGCCTCATCCCGCCGCGCTGCGCCCCACATCTACACTATTATCTTTACTAATTTTTAATACATTATTTAAAATTAATTGTATGTAATTCTTATTATGTGTGTTTAATAAAGATAATTCCTTTGTGTATAGGTGTTGTATATATCACTACAGAACCTCCAAATAAAGACAGTATTATTAGAACAAATTAGTGTGGCTACTCCTCGGTATGTGTCTACAATTTACTTTAATCGATGAATTTGTTTAAGAATGCAATCATCCACAAATTTTATTAGTTTGATTCATATAAAGTTTAAATTATAAGAATAAATCTTCATTTTGGTGACTCAAGTACCTATCGAACATTTTGTAGTATACACATTTCAATTGGAGCAGACAACACGTACAAATAAGGTAGAACTCAGCTGTGCCTGTCCCACTGCTGGGGCCCAGTCTGCCACCCGGCCGCCGCGCTGGTAACACAGTTCGAGAGTGTAATGAGAATGAGAGGGAGCTCGTTGGAGCGCAGGTGTTGCTCACGATGTTTTCCTACAACGAAGCAAGGGAAATTAACTTCTAATACGCACATAACTTTGAACAAAGAGATTCGCGCAAGAGTCGAATCTAAGAGCTCCCGCTGGCGCGGCACATCCTCACGAGATAGCTAACACCGCTCAGACCGAAGTACTAAGCGTTACGCTACAAATTTTGTGTGCGAACTGTTTCATAATATATTATTTAATTACAAGACACGAAGTAGTTTATTACTGTTAGTCCGCTAACAACTTCCACGCTGTACTTTAGCAGTTTACACATTTAACATAATGGTTTTATTGTTTAATATTATATTTTATTATTTAATATTAATCGCACAATAAACACGAGCGGCTGGTGCCGTCCCCGAACGCTCGTACCATACGATCAGGCTTTATGTGCCCTTAGAGAACCTAAACTAAACTTCCACGGATGACACATTTTCCGACCACCCCGTACATTCGACGGTCGGTTACGATCTCCGCGGACCGCCTGTGAATGAAGAAACTACTGTTAATGCCGCATTATTCCATTAGTGATATTTCCTAGAAGCAACGTTCCCAAAACTGAAATAAATTATTAAAAATATTATGGAAACTACTATATTGGGGTTTATTTCGCAGCTTGTTAGTGTTCCTGTTTAAATTCTTTTCCATCCTCTTAGTGGTTTAAGATTAATTGGTTCCTAAGCTTTAATTCAAAGATTTTGCCCCGATTGATAGGTCTTTTATAAATAGTAGCTTAATGCTTCTACCGCACCAGGTGTGTGCTGTGACACAGTCGACAAGGAGAACAAGAAATTGCATTTCACTAATATCCATAACACACATATTTATTATTTATTTTAGATAATTACATATAATGACAAAACATAAAATTGGATATTAAAACTTCTAAGTAACATTCGAAAATATTGTACATTAACATATCACTATTACGTGGTCGGGGCACTGGCTCGGTGACGGTCAGACTCGGTACCGGTCAGGCTCGGTACCGGTCGGGCTCGGTGCCGGCCAGGCTCGGTGCCGGTCAGATTCGGTACCGGTCAGACTCGGTACCGGCCAGGATCTGTACCGGTCAGACTCGGTACCGGCCAGGCTCGGTGCCGGCCAGGCTCGGTGCCGGCCAGGCTCGGTGCCGGCCAGGCTCGGTGCCGGCCAGGCTCGGTGCCGGTCAGACTTGGTACCGGCCAGGTTCGGTACCGGTCGAGCTCGGTGCCGGGAATCAATTTTTCGACCAACTTTTTCGCAAGTAACCACTATTTTCACTACCAGTTAGGCTAAAGGGTCATGTATCTTGTTTATTGAAAAATTTTATCAACTGCGATATATGAGTCCAGTAGAACGCACTGCCACGGCCGCTGGCTACTGGCGTTCGATGTTCCACGAGTTACACCATCTGAATTGAAACTGACCGATAGTTAAACATAATAGAACATAATCAGCAATGAAGTTGATGCATGTTCTAGCAGCTTCCACTCTGAACGTGATCCTGACCACTAAACATTAATCAAATACATAACTCATAGAAGCGGTGTCCATTTGCGTTCACTCAGGGCACGTGGACATGATATTGAGTTTATGTTCAGGTGAATTATAATGTCCGGCTGAAGGTCTACGTCGTGTGATCTGGACTCAACACGAAGCATGTCATCTTTTTAAATGGATCGTCGCTTTCATGTCAAGTAAATAATAAGAAATTCGATCAATAAACCATCGTCATCCCACCCATCACTGCCCACTGTTGAGCGCGGGTCTCTTCTCTGCATGATAAGGTCCACCACGCTGGCTAACTGTGGCTTGGCAGAGTTCACGCACCTTTGAGGTTTGCAAAATCCCCAATATGCAGGTTTCCTCACGATGTTTTCCTTCACCGTTATAGCAAGTGACATTTAAATGGTTAAATAACTCTGAAAAGTCAGAAGTGCGCGCCCTGGCATTCGAACCCGGACCCCCCGATTAGGAGACCGAATAAGGCTATCATATATGCTATCTAAAAACCATATCAGTAAAAAATAAAGAATTTTTACTGGCGATTTGGTGGAAAATTAGTATAGACCATAGACGTGACAACTAAATATACGAATAATCATCTCATAATCGCGTCACTGACATTGTAATTAATATTCATGTGTTTAAAAATTACAATTGTTTTAGTAAATTCAGTGATTTCAAATTGAATTCGGACGTGAAGGGTTCAATAATCGTCTGATATCAAACCAAAACAACATTATGTTCATAGACAATGAATAAATATTTATTGTAGTTTTTTTGAAATTTCGACGTTACGGGGGATGAAATGGGTGATTAAGACTTTCACGCGCGCATCGTCGAATGAAAAAACGTTTTACTCGCTCTTGGACATACGAAACCTTGAACACGCCCTGAGTTAAATCTGAAAATCATCAACTTTTCTGGCGAAAACATAATCTAGAATTTTCCCTCGATTAGCAACAACAAGCAATGCCAACTGAGGTGCTGCAGGTACTCTATACAAAATTAGGTCGCCTCTAACAGTACCGGGTTTGTATTAGGTCGCCTCTAACAGTACCGGGTTTGTATTAGGTCGCCTCTAACAGTACCGGGTCTTGTTCGTGCTAAATTTATCTTAAAAGGCGTCTCACGGGAGCTCCGCTTACATTGGCGCACGACAATATTTAAATAGTGCTACAGAACTTTATGAGCCCAAATCTATTCGATTTTCATCACTATTCATATATAACACTAGTACCTAAAGTTTGAATTAATCGATGTATGGACATTAAACGTATTTGGGGAAACTTCTAATTGGTTCGGTTCCGTCTATTTAGGTATTTTGGTATTTATAATTTACGTCTATTCTTGCACTTCATCCTCAGCATGGTTGCAACCCATGGCCTCATCCTACACCGGAGCGACCACAGCTGGAAGTCAACTTCTAATATATAATGAACACTGGTCTCCGTTTACGCGCTGGTGCAAGCTCAAAGATACGGCTCATCCGATTTGAATATACTCTGCACTGATGGAGTGCTATAAGGTTGGATTAATATTTAGTGTTTTATTTAAAACGATCCACACACAGGCCAGGTGTAAGAGCGTAAATAATTACATGTAGGGACCTTAGCTATATTGGAGCGAAGCAAAGTTACTTTTTTTTATATATATATTACTTTTCACTAATAAAAATATAGGAGGATAATACGTTCCAAAAACATATACGTCAATTAAAAGAATCTTGTCTCCGGTCCTCAGCAATGCCGAGGCAAAGCGAAGGCAGCTACTGGTCCCCACCATAACTATTCACACGTCGAAATATAAGAGGGAACGATGCGAAAACATATTCATCTAGATATAAGGAAGATAAACAGCAGGCATTGTGATCGCAGTATTTGCCGGAAAGATTTTCAGTCGCACGAAGAAAATGTGTTTGATTTATCAGCACTTGAGGCCGGACCTTCCGCTCGCTATACATTTTATTGTGTTATGATTTAGGGCGCTACGATTTTATGGTAAACACTTGACTCTTTGTGTTTGTTGCGAGATTTATGTACCGAAATGGCCGTACCCGGTGCCGGAGTGCTGTCGACATTTGCTCTACCCAATCATAAAAGACGTTAGGTCTTTAACAATTGAGCTTGTCTGCTGCAAGGATGCGCCTCACACAGGTTACGAACATCATGGTCATTGCTTCGTGCATCCGCCCCTGCTGAGCTCGGGTCTCTTTAACAATGTGAGGGGTTCGTGGTACAGTCCACCACCCGGACCAAGTGCAAATTTGAAGGTTTCCCACAGCTTCGAGATTTTTGTTTCAAACTGTCACGAGTGTTTTCCTTACGATGTTTTTCAACACCAAACAAGTGATAAATCATTTTGATACGTAAGTACAAACGAAAAAAGTATGTATTATTTATTTACTAAGTAAGTACATATGACAAAGTTCTCTAAATGTACCGCTTTTCCTGTTTGTCTGTTTGGCGGACCGGTCAGCTGACTCGCCAATTGAACCGCGATATTTTTCTTTATAAAATTAAAATAATTTTAGAGCTAGAAGAAAAGAGACACAGGGATATGAAATAATCAGAAAAATATTGGTCGTCAAGACGTCTCTAACCTGATACGTTCAAATAATGTCCAACATACATACAAGTTAAAGTAACTATATTTGTCACTCATAACTTGCTCTGTGCCTTGTACAAATTATAATTGATTCAATAAGTTTTCTTTACAGTAAAATGAATCAAAACAAAATATGAAAACAATATAATGAATACTCACAGAGGTATAGAATGTATCCAGCTCCGCCAGTAACTTGAGTATAATGTATGACTTAAGGTAAAGCAGAAAATAGGTCAATAAAATGAGGTTATGTAGAGAAGAGACGCAGCAGGAGGTGACTTAAAAATGTTGTTGCCATATAAACTGCGGCGTGAAGCTGGCACTGGCTCATTTCATTACCTTGACAACATATGTTGTATACTTATATACATGTGTTGTATACCACCAGAATACTTAAGTATTCGAATTAATACGAATACTTAGTTACTTTTGTAGTTATTTATTTTTGCACTAGGAACCTACTAATTTCCCACTTGTGGGCTCGTATCTTAGAGATTATACAATGAAGACTCCTTATTTGACTTGATTTGAAATAAACTATTTAATAAGTTAGAAATTAATTCGTATTATAAAAATGTAAGTAGACAAGACGATTTGACCGAGACATGCACGAGATAAACGATAAATAAAGATGCTATGTCCATATATTGTAGGGTGTAAATATTACACTACGGCCGGGAATCCTTCGTTTACAGTATCGTCATATTGGAATATTAGTGTGTATATAACTCCTTGTTTTCATTTATTAAAACATTGTTAACGTGCAAGAGCAGAGTCGCATCAAACGACAACGGCCGCCGTGGCTCCGTGCCACACACTGCCTTTAACACAAGCTTCATATGAGAGTCCCCCGGGCGCCGCCGCGCCGCTGCTGGGAGACGCGCTGGTGCGTTCACATGAGATCTCCGAGTCCCCATCATATGTGTCCAATTGTCGCCTGGGGACGCTTGTTTGAGATGCCTTGTAATATGGATGATCACACGACAGGGTATTTTAAATAAGTTATTATTTTAATGATAATATAAGTAGGTAGTAATATTTATGCGAACATATGTAGTTTGACAGCTCATGCTATCGTACGCGATCGGCAAAGTTAAGCAACAGTGAGCACGGCCGGTCATGTAGCATTCCGGTTGCACACAAACTTCCGAACTTGGATTGGTCAGTTCTCCTCATTAGATCAGCGTAGTGTAGCTCTATTTTGATATTTTGCTCGTGATAGTTTAGAGGTTTGAGCCTGCAGGATCAATGGACGACTGATACTCGAGCATAGCTGCACGTAATAGTCAAAGTCATTCACTGAAGTAGGAATAGCGGGCGTCTACAATAGCGCATGAGGTTGACTGAGGCTAAACTACAGGCGTGGGAACTCGAGCTCGAGCTGCAGGCGGAGCGCGGTGCACCGCCGCCGCGCCGCAGACAATAGCCGCTGGAACACGTGTTCCGGAAACATTGCATCACCACAGCTACCAGTATATGTAGAGTACGTTCCTAGTACGCGGCGGCTGGGAGCTGTAGAAATCTCTCTTAGCTCTTGTTCACGGTCCACCTCACGTGAAACACACAATACCTCGCTAACTGTACCTGGGGTGCACTGGTGAGTTGCGACTTTTAAATATTGACAATGATGCTTGTGTAGTTAGAACTAGTTAGGAACCGATTGTACTCGCTTCTCTGTACATGATAATACATATAAATCAGCCCTCTTGACTATAAAAGATCGCAGAGTACAGAAACTTGCTGTACCTGACTATACACATGTAACTGAAATAATGGTGGATATATACATTTTCGAAAGCTAAGGATAAAGGAGCGTGTATCCTGCCCGGGAAGGGGAGTCAACAACATTCCGATGTGACATTTTACATTCGCCAGCTGAACCGTATGAGATTCGAAGCTAATAAATTTACACGGTGACAGATCTTCTACAAAAAGGGTTCAGAGGATCTTATCTCAACATTCCCTAACGGGGCTCGTTAGATGTCGGATGGCGGGTGACAACCGGTTATTGAGAGAACAGATTTTGTTGACGATAGTCATGCTGGAGCATATATACTTATACCATCTAGTTTCATCAAGAGTAGTCTATATCTTATTCCAGACCTTAACTTATCAAGTTTAATTCTGTTCCGTTCAGTAGTTTCTGCGTGAAGGTGTTACACAAATCTATACATTCATCCATCCTCACAAACTGTCTAATCATATACTTATATTTTTTAAATAACTTTTCAACTTCATAATAGCCTATTGAAATATTTTCGAATAATGAGAACAAATAGCATTTCACTGTTGAAATAAAAAGAGCGGCGATGCGGCCTCGCAACAACAAACGACGAGCTCAGTGTTCGGGTACACCTCTCCGTCGACCTTAAAGCTATATTTTAATATAATTTAAATTCTTTCACATTATAATTTAATGACTTTATTAATATTACACATAGGACATTTAGGCAGGATGGATTTTGTTATTCCTTCACGAAAAAACTACAACATAACGCTGTACATTAGTTCGACAACTACACTGAAGCTGATAGTAATAATTTTAAACTTTGTAGTTTAATTTCGAACCTTAGCTTATTATTAAATCTTATTATTTAGTTAAATTATAATACTAATTTAAATAGCACGAATTTAATATTTTTTTGAAAATTGTACACAAACCGATACGATTTAAGTCACACTTGCATCGTGGTTTTATAAAATTCAAACACATTCTTTTTTAACGGAATAATGATATAGTACAGAGATATATAAGTTTGAACTGTTGGTGATGACGCGCGCACCCCCAGCAAGCTAGCCTACGTGGTACAGCAACACACGCGGCGCGGCGATAACGTAAAGCCTTAAATGTTGCACAGTGTACTAGTTTTCATTTATCTCCAAGTCAGCAGGTCGTTCGGGCATGAAGTCAAGTGAGTAGTGGCACGTGACTAGATTTAGCTTTAAGGGATTTTCCTCAGAAAAAGTTCTCAGATTTTCTTTAGATGACTTTTATGCGGTTAAAAGAGAAATGACGAATTTCAGTAATTTCCTTTCGTCAGCGGTTTTTTTTTTACAGGTTTTGCGAAAGTGCAACCGAAACTATTAAAGGTATTTCAAAATTTCATATATGAGGCAAAGGAAACTAGCATTAAATCTAGAAACCAGCAATCTTGGCACACTTAGCAGCATCGAGGACAACTCGAGTTCCTTTCGCTGCTGTGAGTGGACGTGATGAAGGGATCCTCCATAGAATGACATCCGACTGAGTTTAACAGCTTCCGTGTGGAAGTTGATTTTATATACATTTACATACAATCCTTGTTCTAATTTTGGGTAAAAGTAGGTACACTATCTACCGAAATTCTGAGTAATTACTACCGCCGTGATCTTCAATTTTGTCGTTCGCAAATAAGGTGCCGAAGTGTTATTAAAGAGAAGACAGATTGTTCGAGAGGCATCGGATTTCTTAGCTGTCTGTTATTTGCGCTAGCAGTTCGTAATTACCTGTTTGCCAGTTTGCTACTGACAGATCCAATTACATTAAAGGACTTCGAGCTATTCCGTTAGACTCATATTTTGTTTCATCCATTCTGTCTTTCTGTTCCTTTCATCCGGCTTTAATTGAAATGGGGGTAATGCATTAATCGTTTTAATGACTCTATATTCATTGGCTCCGTTAGGATTTATCGCTGAATTTACTTTACAAAGTAATCGAGTTATACATGATTTTTTACTTTGTGCAAATGGATGCAGCGAAAGTATTAAAATGCTATGGTGTGATGGGCGGCCTTTCAATCGTAACGCACGTAAGTGATGGATCGGTTGTGTAACTTTGAGGGCGATTGCAAGTGAAAAGGAACTCTTGATACCCTGATTTATCTAGTCTGGAACAAATAACAGATGAACGCAACGTCACGAAGTGTTTTAGGTAATTTGGTCAGAATTAGACGCCAAAATGAATATTCAAATATTCATAATAAAATCCGCTAACAAATCAAAATATAAAATACACAACTCAAATACGTTTTCGAATCCAAAAATAATCATTTCTTGCACGAAAGAATGTAATCCTGGACATGAGAAGATTCCATCGAATCAAGTTAGTAACTCAACTAGAAGAAGTAGCTATCGTGTCCCAAGTTAGAGAAAGTTAAAACAAGCCGCGAACATGTCTAAAGCGGCCGTTAGTAGTGATCGTCCATCGATCGCATTAACATCCTCCTGGGGCAGCTCAATCATTTTCGGCACCCAGTTACGTTGATCGAGTTCTTTTCATAAGAGGCAAAAACTGATCAGTTTAATCAAGACGGGCGGAGGACGGAGCGTCAATCACCGCGGTGGAGGGTGCCTCGTTACCGAAACGACCAGTAATTTTCTTTTGCTGACCGAACGTGATTTCAAAGCCATCCTTTGTTACTGTCTTCATATTGATTAGCAACTCGACGGTCGCTTCGTTTTATTTGGTTGAGTGCTTTCAATTTACCTACTTTGTGACCGTCCTTTGTCCGTGTTTTCCTAGTGTCTAGTTCCATTCTAATTTCATTAAGTGAGTCTTCTTTTTATACCGGCTTGCGTTCAGTAAGCTTGTGGGCACGCATTACGCATTTAAATAACAATATCTAAATGATGTACGTGTTTTAATGGTTCTTATCTCCTTCTTGTGTAATAAATATCTTTGGACAACTCACACACGGCCATCTGAACCCAAACTAAGCGTTAGCTTGTGCTATGGTGATCGGACAACTGA
>DWJZ01007542.1:0-12024 GCA_018249125.1 Asbolis capucinus
CTCATCACAGAAAAGTTTGACCTGGGTGAGAATCGAACCCACGACCTCCGGTGTAGTAGTCAGGTTCACTAACCACTGGACCAACCGGCCTGTTTCATCAAAACTACCGGTAATATTTCAATACTGATCAAAACAAAAGCGTTACAAACGCAAACATGCCGAAGCAACGAGAACGGACGCCAAACAATTGGGCCTTCCCAACCTACGCGTCATAACAAAGATCGATGCGGTTCACACTATACATAGTATATTTCAGAGATGAACCATCGAGGTATTCGCTTGTGAATATTTTATAACGCAGCCGACTTTTCTTGCAAGAACCCGCGCGATGATTACGTAGGGAAAAATGCGATGAAGGGGGATACCTCTTTATTATTTTGTTCCTTTTTCGTTCATCTCGTAACTCCGAAATTGATGAGTAAATATTTTTTATGGAGTGCGCGAGTGGCGCGCTCGGCTCGTATGTTTTGAATATTTTTACAATCATTCTGTTTATGGGCGTGTTTTGAATTAAGAACAATATAGTACAGCCTCTGGAGCCACACGGTCGTATACAAAATGTGGCCATTACATATTCTCCGTAATAAGCAACAATGAGAACGTCCCCCCGTAATTCGTAACCCATCGCTATTCTGATGTTTTGTGACACGATATTTCAGTTGGATAAGTGTATTTTTATACATATTCGACTATTATGAAAGGTACAAAAATATTTTGGAACTTAACATTATAATAGCTTGTTCGATAAGACATTGTGCAGGTGTATCGAATGAAGAACAGTAAACAAATACATTGTCGAACATCTTTAGGGAGCTCTAAATTGAACATAGTGTAAATAGGGTTGAACATAGTGTAAAATTAAAGTATTGAAAATAGTGTAAATAGGGTTGACAATTTTCTTTTACTACAAAAGTAAAGTATGTTTAGGTCTGAGAAGGAGAATTAATAGTAACAGTACACGCAGACAGTTAATTGGCATAGGTTTTACTACGATGAAGACTAAAAAATCATGAAAACACTTGTAAGTATTTATTTTTGTTGAACAGTTAAAAGTACGGACCTATATAGTAAGAAAAATATATTAACACTGTTTTCATATTAAAAGTATAGTTGGGAATCCTAATAGGTTGCCCAGAAGTAACGAGTACTGTGGTGACATGGCAAGACCAAAAGTGCTGGGAGCACGAAAATAGTAAAAACGACAATGTTCATAGGTACCGAGTACTCTGCCGAGGGCAATATCTCGCAACTGTACTCAGTACGTAGGAGAGCCCCTCAGTGCGTTAAGTGACCTGCACGCAAACAGTAGGTTCTATATTGACAAGCAGAACTGTTAAGAGTGTCTGATCAAAAGGTTGCCAGCGGGGCCCCAAACCGTAGCGACTAGTTCTACGACTAATATTCAGTAACATCAGGACCTAATGAAGAAGACGAAAGACTTAGACATATGTAGGTAACTCAAAATATTTGTTATCACTTTAAAGCCGTCACCTATCATTGGGAGCCCTACATCCATGGCTAAAATACGTACTTGCAGACTCCAATAAAGAAGACCCGAACATCAAAGAAAACTGGTTGACTTTGTAAGCCAACCTTAACAACTCTCACTCAACTCTGCGGTTACCTGTTGCATTGCTCTACCATCGCTCAGGATTAAAAGCTTACTAGGATACTGGATTGGAACACCAAATATGTACCTACCTACATGTACACACGCGCCCACGTAACAAATACCTATGTACGTCTTATTATTTGAATATATGGTTAGGGGAAAAAAATCCAAAGATCACTGCGACCAAGTTTAGATCTATTGTAGCTACGTATATAATATCTAGTAGTGATTTAATTGTTACGAACTTAGTAACGGCGTGCATCTCGAATTTTCAAAGTTATTTGAGTGTTACGAGTTAATTATCACTTGCTTTGCGAAGGAAAACCTCGTGAGGAAACCGGCACTCACGAGAGTTCCCCATAAAGTTGTCGAAGGAGTGTGAAGCCTACCAATTCGTACTTGGCCATCGCAAAAGACAAGTCTGTACCACTCACAACGTGAGAGTAAACGCGAGCCCAGTAGTGGGATAGTTACGGGTTGTAATGACGTAGATAGCAGTAGAATGAAACTTATGGGCCTTACTGTTCAGTTTTCACAGGTTTACATGTGACTGACTCAATGCCCCGGCATTGAAGTATTCTTTGAAAGATCACAAGGTGTTGGTGCAGCCTCGTTACTATGCTGAGTGAGATCCCTTTCGGAATTATCATCTCCATATCTGCACCAATCTTCAATTTGCTGTAATCTTTCTGGTTAAGCACCATTTTTATCTATTGTTTTTAGGAGTTCTATGATAAATTATAGCCGAATGAACACGGGACCTCGCTTCGAGTTGTTCTATAGGCCAGTTCAGATCGAATTCTACTAAGGCATAAAAGATTCCTCGAATTATTTTGCATATGATTTTCCTTAAATTCCGCGACGGCCGTTCGAGTGCTTCAGCGACATGTGATTATGCTTGCTTAAACGTTACCGCTAACTAGAACGAGGGCGCGGGGTGCGGGGTGCGCCGCGCGGGGGGTGGAGTGGCCACTCACACCCCGAGTGCTGCGTCAAACGCCGCCACTTAACATCGATTTTCATGCTTCACTGGGATTGAATTCTTTGAGGCGAGCTCGGTTATGGAACTTTCTGTCGATATTCGGGGAAGGTATTATGAAACCAAGATTATATTTTTCAGTGGGCAGAAATTGTTTTCATTTTCTTTTGCCAATATTCTAAATAGGTCGTTACCTGCCCGCCGAACACAACTTCACACATCACACGTTTCATTTAATTCTATCAAGTAATTTCTGCGCCCGTACAGGTAAAGAAAGAAAGAAACAAACAATTCTGCCATAAATAAAATTCAGTACCAATAAACAAAAAAAACAAAAGAACTAAATTGAAACAAAAAAAACTAAGCTATGCAGTCTGGCGGAAACGGTCGTACTAGTAGATCCGGTGTAGATAGTCACGCCCTCTGGTATTAAATAATACCAGATTTATAAATTATAATCAATTAAAAAAAATTAAACAGACCTAAAAATGAAAAAATATTACGTGACGATTACTTAAGACAAATATTTATTATTAACGTACATACAATTCTTTTTCGAAATACATTTTAACCCAATTCATAATAGTCGTACCTCGGCCCCGCCATTAACATGGTATTAATTTGGTGCCTCTAACTTCAAAATTTTGTGTGTAATGTCGGTGTAGTTACTTAAGAGTTAGTTTATAAGTGGCATTATTAAAGTATGTATTTAAGTCGGTTTTTTTGAAGATCTAATATTTCATACTTTTTAGTTTTTTCTGTTTGTTTGTGTACATATACATATATGTATATGTGAAATGATGCCACAGATGTCGCTAAAAACCCAAGTTCTTCCTTCAACGTTGTTACAAATTCAACAGTATTTTCAAGGTTACTTGAAAAGTATTTAACCAATTTCAAAATATAAACACGGGACCAACTAGAACTCAAACTTGATTGCGTTTAAGCCATCTAATTCGGTCAAGCCGTCTTCGAGTAATCAGCGTACATACCTTAAAAATATACAGTCGAACATAAAACCTTCTTTATTGAATTCGGTTAAAAATACAAGTTTCATCTTTATATCGCTAAACTTAATACCTAAGCCATATATTTCACTCCATTGCAGTCTTCGTATACATATAGACAAGATACGAGTAGGTTATATAATGTAAAGTTAGGACAATATTAATATGTATGATACGTACTCGATGAAATACCTTTGAAGACAAATTAAACAATTGAGACAACGTGCGATTCCAGTACCTGAGAAGTTCTGCTGGCTATTTACTTATACGAAAATTTGTTTATGGCTCGTTGGTATAAGTCCGATAGCTAACTTCTTTATTCTTGAGTTGTGGACAGGCTGGTGGTCCAGTTGTTTGTGCATCTGACTGCTACGCCGAACGTCGTGGGTTCGATTTCCACTCAGGTCAAACATTTCTGTGATGAGCAGGTATTATTGTTTTGTGTGTATTTTTTCAATATGTAAATACTTATATAGATATTTACACCCATATTTATAGATATGGTAAGTATATATTTAAAACCTATACATATATGTGTATGTTTATTAGTTGTCTGATCACCATAGTACAAGTTGACGCTTAGTTTGGGATCAATAGCCGCGTGTGAGTTGTTCTGTGATATTTATTATTTATTGAGTATTCCAGATTTTTCTTGAGTATTCCAGAGTCGGAAATTGGTAAGGAACTGCTTCATATTTTCCTCTTTAATTTTTCTGTCACCCGTCTTGTAGGAAATTACATCTAAATTAGTCAGTTTATCACCGAATATTTAAAAAAAAGTGACATTTAAACATTTTTTGAATATTGCACACATATAACTCAGTTTTCTGTATACTAGTAAATAGTGGTTATTGAGAATATACCTTAGTGATTTTTTGTGATTCGTTTTGTGGTAAATAAAGTTCTTAAGCCATAAATTTGTTACCTTCTGTCGCCTTTTACGAATTAGGCCGTTTCTGTCAGGGATATAGGCAATAGTTTAACACGCTGACCAAGACGATAATACTAAGACTTTACGCACCTTCACGAACTGAATGTGAAACTCTCAGGAGGTACTGCAGGTTTCTTTACGATATTTTCCTTCAACCGAAGCATATGTATGTGAAAATTAGAGCTGCAGGCATGTAGCATTTGGGGCCCAGGGTTCTACGTTTGAAAGACCAACGTTAAAACTGAAAGACTGTTGGTTCTTAATGAGGTCTGAGGACCACTGGTGGTCCCGAGAAGCGCCGGAAGTGGTCTGTGAAACCATCCGAATAATATTAAACAATTAAGAATTTATTCATTACTAGCTTTTGCCCGCGACTTCGTCCGTGTGGTCGTGGTGGTGGTTGGTGGCCATAATGCTTCCACATGCTATATGTGAATGAATTGCGAATATATGATACTGTTTTAAGGTCTTTCTCAAGGTCAACTGTTTCTGTATCAAATTTCATCAAATTCGGTTCAGTAGTTTAGACGTGAAAGCGTAACAGATAGACAGACAGAGTAACTTTCGCATTTATAATATTAGCAGGGAGGTATTAATTTAACTCGTGGCTTTAACTCTCGATGGCCCACTACTGAGCATGGGTCTCTCCTCATACTGAGGAGCCCTAGAACATACTCCATCACGCTGCTCCAATGTGGATTGGAGGAGATATAGTGGCCAAGTTTCGGAAGTTTAATGCCGCTCGAAGGCCTCCGACATGGCTTAACGATTGCCATCTAATGAAATCAACCGGGAGCAACGGCTGCACCTGACTTCCGAAGCACGGAAGCGCTCATGGATTTATTGCCACTAGCAGTCACCCATCCTCCTACTGATCGCGTCCGCCGATCGCTTACAATCGAAACAAGCCGTCGGTTTATGTACGTTTTAATTTTTGTCCTTTTTTTAACTTCAAACATTTGGTGGTCCACGGGTAGACAACATTTTTGTCTAGTGCTCGTCACTAAAAGGTTAAGAACCATTCATCATCGTCATCTTAACCCGTGGCCCACTATTGAGTACAGGTCTCATCTCTGAATGAGAAGGTTAAGGCCAGTCCACCACGTTGGCCAAGTGCGGATTGGCAGACTTTAAGCACTTTTGAGTTTTTGCAAACTCCCCGGCATGCAGGTTTCCTCACGATATTATCCTTCAATGTTATGGCGAGTGGCATTTAAATACCTAAAACGTACATAACTCCGAAACGTCAGAAGTGCGCGCCCTGGGATTCGAACCCGGACCCTCTGAGTAGGAGGCCCAATTCTTAACCTTAACTAGGCTGCCGCCGCTTCTGCCCAAGGACCATTGTTTAAGGGTATTGTCTGACAATTGATTCTAGTAACGAAGTTACTGTATCTCTTCTATCCTGAGTTCGCTTGCGTCTTCAATATCCGTTGTCTATTTCCCGCTGGCCGCTGCATTGTCCCGTCGGTATTGTATTCAGCAACACCAGAATAACTCCGATTACGTTTATAATGGATATCGACTCGCTTCTAGGTTAATAGTTTTGTTATATACGAGGAGCTTCAGTGGATTCTGGTAGGTGAAATAAGGTAGCGTTTAATGAAAGCTGAAGCGATGAGAAGTTAAGATAAGAGAAGGTGAGAAGAACGTGGTTGTATGATCTAAGCCAAGATCACGTATTGTAGTCCTGGCTTCTGCCCATTTGCCTATTACTGAGCATGGGTCTCTCCTGGTACCGAGGAGGCCTAATACTACACCATTCTCCGATGTGTGTTGAAAGAAGGTTGACGGTGCTAGATGTCGGAAATTTGCGCACAAATACCCAAAAACCTCCGACAGATCCTATTACTATGTAACGATAAGAACCGAGACAGAGCTTTAAGTGCCCTCCGAATCACGGAAACGCTCAAGAACTTTTTGCCACTTATTGGTCACTGACTACGTGTCCTCTGAAGCACAAAAGCGCTAAAGAAATGCTAATTACGGCAATGTCCTCCAACTAACCGCGTCATCTTCCTTGATCACTTACGATCACATGACGCCGATCTACAAAGCTACCAGCTACCAGTATTAGTCATGATATTAATGGACCTCATAATAATATGTGTAGAACGATTGTCGGTTCTCGTAAGAGCTATTTATCACCAGGAAACAATTAAAGTGTTGATCTCCGGGCGAGGTCGCGGCCGCGGCGCACTTCATGCCGCGCTCCTCATTGAGAAGCGTTTGACCTCATGCCCCTCCAAATTGGAGTTAGAGTACTAAAATAATGCGTCAGTAACACGTGGGTACTATTGTTATAGCGGCCCTGTATATTTGTTTGTTGTTCGGTTCCGGATTCGATGTTTTACGTTGTTATTTATACGCCATAGTGAACAGGGAGTAGTGCAAGATATGAATGTGTGTTTAATATTTATTGAATAGCCATTCATATGAGCACTTATTAATCTGAAGGTTCTTCTTAACACTTAACGCGTAACCGATGTATCGTCGGCCAAATGAAAACGAAGAACTCGCAACTTATCTATTAATTAACGACAGGTTCGTCTAATGGTTAGCGAACCTGACTGCTACACCAAAAGGACGTGGGTTCGATTCCAACCCAGGTAAAACTTTACTGTGATGGGCAGAAATGTTTATTCTGTGAGTTTAGGTGTATATTTCTATATAAGTATGTATTTAAAAATATATGTGTATGTTTATCAGTTGTCTGATCACCATAGTACAAGCTGACGCTTAGTTTGGAATCAGATGGTTGTGTGCGAGTGTCGTGAGATATTTATATATTTATTTTTTATTGTTTATGTACTTTCTTGAGTGTTCAAGGTTCGGAAATTTGTAAGGAACTGCTTCATATTTTCATAAGCAATGTACTTATTCCTTTCTTTGTTAGACTCGCCCGCGCGTGCGTGCATATACTTCCTTCCTGGCAGGCAACGCTTTGGTCACCAGCCTGGCACCAATGTACATGAGTGGCGGTCACTTGCCATCAAAAAACCCATCAGTTCGTTTGGCTGTTTACGAGATAAGAAAGGAACTGGAATGGTAGACATAAGAATTAAAAATTTTGACATAAATATTTTATTTTAGACATAATTATATGACTAAATAACAGATAATGAACACAATTATATTATAACATTTGATCGTGCTAGGAATCGTTCACATCTCAGAGTACTTGTGGTTTGTAACTAAATATCTAAATATAGTGTTCGTGTATGTCAGTTTTTCTGTTCTCAAGAAATTAAAATTTATCTTCATAATTATAAAAAAAGTTACAATAATAATCTTTTCTATATATATAAATCAACGCTTGTTTGTGAGTATGTTTGTATGTCTTTTATAGACTGTGAAATAGTAGGAGATAGAGAACTGATGTCTGTAGCAACTTTGTATATATATATATATATATATATATAGTTTCATTGATTCGTTCTGAGATGGATCTTGGCTGCTACAAAATTATAAGTACAAAACATAATTGAATGAGTTATTATAAATAATGAATATTTTAAAAGTAATGCAAAATTTATCTGTAAAAGTAAACAAAAATTAATGACAAGTATATCATTATTGATGACTGATCTTGCAGTGCTGGGTTCGAACTAAGGTTTTTTTTTATCTAGGAAACTGGTAAATATGCTCCCGAACTATCCTGCATATCATGTAATATAAAAACAGCCAATTAAAATGTAATTGAAACTGGATCTACACTAAATTAGAGTGATTTTTTAATAAAAATAGATCACACAAAATATCGAAATACATAATTACACGGAATTCGCTAAAATATTCTACATCCTAACAGAAAGTAGCGTTAGTTTCTACTAGTCTGAATAAACTCTTCCCAGACGTATACACGAAGTTGTTAGTGTTGTCGAAAGTCAACGCTCCGATGAACGGAACATCGGCTACCTTCACGAGCCTGGACCTGGCAAGCGGATTCTCCAAGACTACCTTGTAGATACCGTCCAGCCACCACGCGTACACCACGTCATCCAGGTCTATCACGAGGCCCCTGAAGAATGGATTGTTCGAAAGCTTCGCTACCTCCTTATTGCGTTTTGCGAACAGCCCCAAATTACACAAGAATATAATAACATTGTATTTATTAATGACGAAGTTAGTCACGAACGCTTCGTCAACCAGAATATCGAAATTGTCTGCTTTCTTTCTCACGATTTTGTATTCTCCATATCTCACGAAGTAGACGTTACCCTTATAGAATAAGGAGCGGACGGTGTCTCCCCTGGAGCTAAACGGTGTCACCCTGTTTACTTTAGTGTCTAACATATAAATGCCATCGCTTCCCCCTAAATATACTCGAGCATTATCCTGGTCAATATCAAAGGCTTCGAAGTTCATGATGAATTCCTTGTTCGAGATGACACTTGCGTTTGCCGGGCTATCGAGATTGACGAATCCGATCTTACTGTATTCTGGGTCAGCGATAGTCGGTTGGAAGTTAAAGTAGAGAGTGTTGGAGGAGTGAAGGATGCCCAGTTTTGAGATGACGATCTGGTTTCTGTAGGGCGCTTCGAGATCGAGCAGGAAGGTGCCGTTGTAGCAGGTTGTGTTCACTTTAAAGCAGGTGGTACAGCTTGGCTCATCTTGTGCTGAGGTCGTCGTCATTAATGCCGTTAGAACTGCCATCAGTATACTCCAACCTACAAAAAAGAATTGCAGTTATAAGTCAATCGGATCCCGAGGTCTTTCTTAGCACAAAAGGCAATGATATAAACGATATCCACAATCTTTAAGTTGTAGTATATAACTTAACAGGAGATTGTAATCCAAATTTTATATTCTTAAGAATTCTTAAAAATCTAATAAGAAAACCTGCTGAACTGCGTAAACTTATAACTAGGGCCTCTGTTAAAAGTTCCATCGTTAATATTTCACGGCTAAGGAGCCTGTACCAATCCGCACCAGCATAGTTCTTCAGATCTCCATTTGATGAGGAGATAATCTATAATGGGCCGGAAAGGGTCGCTCACAGCTCGGCATTTTTTGTCGATCCATCAGGGCGACCTGGGCTTCGAAATATGTATTGTAGCAGATTTTGTTGACGGTTTATATAAACTACAAGTCTTGGCACGTTTAAGATTCTAAAATTTCTTATTTATACTTACAATATACTTCAAAGTGTAAGGATGCCCAGGTCCTATTACCGTTTTGCCAGTTAATTATGTTACAGATAAATGTTTTTTTTTGGGTAAGGTCCTATTACTATTTTGCCAGATAATTATGTTACAGATAAATATTTGTTTTTTGTTAAAGAACTCCTTGTATTCTCTGTTGTATTTGAACACAGATACATTGTACATATATTTGAAGAAGTCACGTGTATCTACTAAAAGGTAGCCCTCCAAATTTCTCACGATTCTACCGTATTTTTTACGCCCTTAATAGGAAAATACATCTCGGCTCTTAAATACTAAGTGACGGTGATGTTGTACTAAAACCTTGAAAATTTAGTACATTTTCTGGATACTTAATTTTGATATTAAAACTCAACTCATCATGATTAATGTCTCTTCTGTAGGGTTCATAAACAGTAACTCTTGTAATAATTATGTAATGAAATTTTTAAGTTAGGATTTGTTTTGGATAAAGAAATCCAGTAATCAAGGTTTCATTATAGACAAATTACCGCTAGTGGCAAATATTTCATCAACGCTTACGTGCTTCAGAGGGCACGTAAAGCCGTCAGTCCTGGTTGTTATCATAAGATAGCATCGTTAAGTTATGAGGCTTTTGGATGGCAACTTGTGAAATTTGGGTTGGCCACTAACCCCTTCACGGAACTCATTAAGCAAGTTTGTTGGAGTATGCTTTAGGTCTAATCAATATGGGACCCAAGGTCAGTAGTGGGTCAGCAATGGAAGGTCAGTCAACAACTATAAGGTGAAATGACGTAGAATATGAGACAAACGTGGCATTCTCAATATCTGGGTCGATAATTCGCGTGACTGATTTTATATTTAACGGGAATGTTACTGGTTTTATACTATTAGTTATATGCAATATATTTTAACTTATAGATTACTTTTTATACTATGTTTGTATGTTTCTATATCCTCGTTAACTGTGGATTAAGATAAAATTTGGCACACAGATAGGTCCTGTCCAGAAAATGAACATAGTATTTTATCTCGACTGTAGATTCCCATGAAATATCTTACGTCTTTATCTCATATGTTTACGTGTCTTCACGCAATACCCGTTGAATGGATTAAAATAAATCTTGGTACCCATTTAGATGCAGTTTAGGGTAAAGGGTAGGTTAAAATTATTATAGTAATTAAATGCTTCCTATCTATGATGCCTCTTTGCCTACGCTTTACAAATAATAATATTTATTTATGAATTATAAATGATTGAATATATATTAAACAAAAATAACATAAAATCACGAAATAAATGAATCATTCTTAAAATTATATTAATTCAAAACAAAACAAAAAAATATATACCCAAATTGTCATGTACATACAAAATAATGCATTAATTTATTTAAAATTCTCAGATATAGGTATAGTTAAACTATGTATTTAAATGCTTAGTAAATTTCTTAAAGGGATGAACTTGTTTTATTTTTTAGCCAAAACGCCATGTAAACTAGTTGCCCCGTAGCCAGGCTGGTGCCAACGAAGCAATGGGCACCGGGTTTCAAAGCAGCCCGGTGCTGGCATTATGTTACGGATGAATGGTTGTTCTTAGATCCTGGCTGTTGGTTGGGGTGTCCATACCACACATTTAAAAGAGTTCCTCGAGTTTAGTTCCTTTGGCTTGTTTTCTTTTGACCTCCACTAGGTAAATACGTAGGTTAAGTGTATTTTTTTCTAATAAAGCCGATGAAAGTATTTTAGATATTATCTATTAACATTAGGTACTATCGTGGGATTTTAAGGTTTTTTTGTGTTTTTTACACTTCCTAAATGAATACCGCGATCCTGTCTGATGATAAGCAGTGATGCGGTCTTAGATGGTAAAGCGCACTAATTTAGTAAAAGCCTATTCACTATTGTCTTGAAGACACATTGTAATCGAACGGGAACACCGACGCGGGTAACTTATTCCAGTCCTTCGCAGTACGTATGAGGAAGTAAGCAAAGTAGTATTATGTGTTGGTCATACTGTATCAAATTGACTTTCATTAGGTGAGCTGTTAGATCTTGTGATGAAATAAATAATTTGACTTGACAGGGATCTTAGATCTGTGAGTCTGCAATAGTTTGTTTATCTAATGAAAATTACGGTCTTAAGGAAGATTCTATGAATTTTTATAATAGTAATTACCAGAGAAGGTACCCTGTTATGCTGATTGTAAATAGATATGGCGTGACAACCAAACTTTAAAATGTAGGATAAATAAAGGACGTGACACAAAAAAAAAATTAAAAACTATCTGAAATTTTTGTTACAACAAAAATGCTTTCATTCAATTAAGAAGTTTTTAGACAATTAAAATTGAGTTTATGACATTTAT
>DWJZ01007543.1:0-12023 GCA_018249125.1 Asbolis capucinus
TCTGTTATGAACAGGAATGTTTGTTCTGTGTGTCTGGGTGTGTAATAGAAATATCTATTTAAGTATGTATTTAAAAATATATGTATATGTATGTTTATCAGTTATCTGATCGCCATAGCACAAGCTAACGCTTAGTTTGGGATCAGATGACCGTGTGTGAGTTGTCCAAACATATTATTATATAATTGAAACTAGCAGACATGATACAAGTTATTTTGCAAATTCTTTAGTTACTTCTTTAACCGTCTTATCTGTAACTTCAGATCTTCAATTTTAATATACCAAATTATTCGCGGCAGTAATATTTTCTATATTTATCAAAACTATTTGTACCAACAGATAAGTTTCTTGATTTCTGATTTTGTTATGTTTTGACAAATTCCGAGAATTTGGTAAAAATATAGCTGTGGGGCTTCTACGAAAATAGTCAATGAGGAAAAATATTTTCGGAACATCTGGTTTATAGGCTAAATATAGATGATATTTCCATCAACATAGTCTTTAATATTTGCTAATACTATCAAATAATATTATCCAACATGCATAGTTCACCGAACGACATTCCGCAAGCGCATCGCTCAGAAGATCAAACAAAATTACTCACAAAAGGGGAAGTTCAGAATAATGTGCACATGGGGAGTGCAAAATGCAAGCTTTGTACCCTCACTGTTGTATATAATTACCCTAAGCGCTTTAACCAGGGGCGATGCGTTATTTCTGAAATTTTCTAATGAATGTTTAGATGGGACATACAAATTTCATCGCGTTGTATTTGAATTTAAATTACATTGAAGGGTTGGTATTCAACAGGTTCTTTGATATGCCCTTCTGGTGACATGTGTCTAAATAATGGTTGAATGACGTTCTATTATAATGTCTCCCTATAAGAAATAATCCTTCTATTGCAATATGACTTTCATTCGTATGCTAAACTCTACTGAATGGATTGGAAATGTCGGCAGTTTTAGTTTCAGAAAAAAGAAACATTTTCACCACACAATTTAAAACTAGATATTGAAATAGACTCATGAAAGTTTAGAGAGATTTGGAGCTGTGTGGAAAGAGATCCATAAACAGTTGTATCGCCACGGAGGCCCAAGAAAGTATATAAAAATATTTTTGTTAGTCTATTTCTATTATTATTACACCTATAACGATATCACTTCATAGGTTTGAATGTTTTCTTATAATTAATTTAGGTATTAGTCTAAAGTTACCCTAGTAACAAGCTAATTAACTTCGTTGTTAAGAGTATTCTAAGTTTTTGAAAGGAGATTAAAACTAAGTAATCCTCCTCATTAAAACATTTTTTTGCTTTTGAATAAAATCCTATCAAAAACCTTGTAACTTCTAAAAATACGTAGACAATTTTCTAAGAAATGGTGTCTTCCTCTTAATTCCTAATTTTTATAAGCTACAGCATTTTGAAAAAGGTAACATCATTGGATAACTTTAATAAATATTATGTTAAATTATCTTTTCAAAATCTCGATAAATCGTCTTAACAGAACATCGTTGGGAGTCCTTTTTTACCTGTGGTCAATCCTTTAATCCATTTTCCGTGAGACGCGATGGGACCCAGATTATGTTAACAATGTCATTTTTTTTTCATCTGTCAACGAACTGTCACATTAACAAATCCGACTTGCGGAAACAATATCGTGAAGTAACAGCTGAATATTAAATTAAATATATTTTTACAAAAGCGTAAAGGGTTCCATTTGTGTTAGTGTGATTTTTTTGACAGCCATTGTTACGAAAATAGAATTTAAGTTTCGAAGCGGTTGCATTTTGTTCCAAAAAGAAATCGAAAGAGCACAGATTGTCATCTGCTGTCATTTTCGTGCAACTATTTGGTGCAAAGGGTTGACAGCTATTCTTTATGATTTTTTTTTTGTACGTGTGATGTCACTGAACTCCTCCTAAACCGCTGGACCAATTTTTATAATTTAACAAGAATCTACCTGGTCTTCGTTTCGGTAAAGTTGCAGGAATCTTTATATTTATATATCTGATTTATTAACAAACAAATTAAAGAAAAATTACAAATGCCAAATATTAACCCAAAATATTTGACCACAATACATGAGGTAAAAACGAATTTGAGTTTGTTTGAGCCATTTCTGAAATTTGCGCGCACAAACGCACACGGAATTAGAGATTGATTATATCTTTAATAATATATACGATGAGATGAGTTAGGACATGAAATTACAATTTCAATAAACCTGAATAACCATGTTTTTGATTGGATTGATGGCCGTGGACCTATTGATGGCCCATAAATGAGCGTGAGTATCTCCTCGTACTGAAAAGGCCCAGAGCATACTCCACCACGCTGCTGCAAAGCTGATTATCGAAAACATTCCACCAATTCCTATTTATTTCCGTGAAAAAACATCCTTCCAGGTACATTTAAGTACAAGCTTTTATTTTAGGGTGGCTTGCAGGCCGTGCGGTGAACTTGCACCCCGGTCGTAGGTTGGAAAGTCAGAGACGTGACTTATCTTCTTTCTATAAATTTTCTAAGGGGTGGATATAAGAAGAAAATAATCGTTATCTAGTAAATTAATCGTCTTTTATACACGACTGTGCCGATAACTCATTATTTATCACTTCATAATGTAGTCCATCAATTTCGATCAGTAACAAAGTGTAGAAGTAAAAGAGCTATGACAGTTTTTGTACCTAATCCATTTTAATTTTTTTTTAAATAAATGATTAAGTATAAAACGATAACGTCGTAAGATGAATTACTGTTTCTGTATAAACCTTAAAATTACTTAGTTATATATGAAATGTTAGATGTCAGTGGCTTATTTGAAATATTACTTAGGTATTTTTTAATATCTATATATGATTATAAATTTAAATTAACTTGTTTGATTTAGTGTTCTAAAGGAAGATAGATTAAATAACTAGGTCTTTTAAACTATGCTGTACCTTACTAAACTTTAATATTACTTTAAAATGGATCTTGTGCAAACAGAAACGCTGATTTTAAGTAAATATATGTTATTAAGTGAATGCTCTCACTTCGCTTCGAGCTTTAGATACAATATATACTAAAATTTAGGATAAATAGGACAATACACCATTGAACATTGAAACGACATAGGCACAAATTGGATCAGAAATTACATATTGGCGTGCACAAAGATACAAAAAATAGAAACATACACAAAGATACAGAAAGTCATTAAAAAGTTTCTTCAGAAGAGATCATTAACTTTAAAACGAATATAACTTCAGAAATCTATTACGGAAAAAAAATCTGTTTCAGCCCCTGAATGAAAGTTTAAGAGAAATTGTGTCTTCATATAATTGCTATAACAAGTTGCCAGGCGTCGTGGGCTACAACATTATTGGTGGTGAGAACTACTGCGATGTTGATCCGTACAAGGAAATGACGTATAACCGATTAATCTAAAAAAATCAAAAAGACAGAACAAAATATGCAATACAGAAAGTATATGTAAGCTACATTTACTGAGTTCAAAACCAGGGAGGATTTTATTTATACTGGCGGCGCGTCGCTGCAGTGCAAAGTTGAAAGAAATAAAAGTAAGTCGATATTCACGAATGCAAGTTCCGGAGCTTACGAGTTGATATCTAGTATTTGCGGTAAAACTGTCCCAACTATGTTATCAATTCAGAATCTGGAAACATGTTCTTGGGTTAAAGTGAAATATAGAAGCAGCAGGTAGCTACTTTATTTTATTTTTCTTTCAACTGAGTTTATACAAAAGATTTCATTCTTTACCTTTATGTTACTGTTAAGTTTACCCAATTGGCTGAAATAGTATGTATTCGATGCTATAAGTAGTATATAAGAAGTAATTAGGTATATCCAGTCAAAGAACGTTGTTAGGTTCATGAGACTAGTACATTGATATATATATATATGTACCTCTTGTAATAGGTGACATGAAACATTTTTACTATGAAGCTACAAGACTTTTTTATAATTATATTATGTTCATTCGTTACAATTATACATACTATTTTTAATTGTTGATATTTAGTACGCAGTTGACATTTATTGCTTCTACAGAAGTCTACCAGTGATGTAAAATTTATTCCAAATTTTCAAAAGAGACAGAATTATCACTTTCAAGCATAAATTTACGATTAAAACATACCAATGACAACTGAAATACAAATTTGATTTATAAATGAATAACTTAATTCCGATTGGTAATAGTTGTTAATTAATTTGGTATGTAGCAAAATTACATTTCAAATGTATTGATTTGTGATATTGCTCCGTTTTATTAGCAGGCACTTAAATTTTTGTTGTAAGTTATGTTGCCTTATGGTATTTAGTTCGAGTTTTTTGTAGTTTGAAGAGTCAACAAAAAGAAACAGGATTGAAAATGACCACTATCACACCAGGGCGACCACCAATCGCCAATCGCACCGCCGGCCTGAAGAGGAGTCTCCGGTGCATAGATTCTTTCGAATAGTTCTGTAAATATATGCATGTCTTAAAATCTTAGATTATGAGATACTTCCGTTTTGTATTAATTACAAACTAAACCGAATCCACACAAAACTATGTAATATGACACATCATATTCTGTAATGCTTCCTGAAAAAGCAAATTACTAATAAATAAATACACCCAAGCACAAAAACAACTAAACTGATTTGATAAATTTATTTTCAGATGAAACAAATACCGCCTTCGTACCTGTGAAGTAAGATGTCTTATTTTATTGCATTTAATCAGTTAGGCGAATTCATCCTTACAAATGAAAAATACTTCTACGACAAGGCAACTTTATGAAGACAAAATAAAACGTCTTTTAATGCATTTAATTTGGTCTAATAATTTAAGAGATAGTGTAGAATCACAAGAAATGATGACGTGTCGTAATGGGAGCCTATTCCTACACACCGGGAACTATTCCAGGCTCCGTCCTCTTACTGAGAAGTTTCCAAATATAAAAAGCTCAATGATAAAACATTTACCAAAATGTTGTAGTTTGGATTTTTCCTAAATTCGCTTCAACCCGTTTTTGGTCGCAGTGACTGAGCTCGGGTCTCTCATCGTTATTAAAGAGGCCTAGAGCATACTTCATCACGTTGTTTTAGTGCGGAGCGTTAGTAGCCTAAACAAGTGTTGAAAGAATTTATGACACCCGAGGGCCTCTGACATTGCAACCAGGACCGACGACATTACGTGCCCTCTGAACCATGGAAACGCTCATGAATTTTTTGCCACTAGCGGCCTTCCATCTTCCTACCGAACACGCATGCTGTTACTTAAAATTTTCGATAACTTACGATCGTCACAAGTCACCGGGCCATACGCGCTTCCTCAAATTACCATAAATGCAACTGCGGGGCACAGTATTCAAACTACATTCTAATGCTAGCAACATTAAAGTTTACTTGGAAAAACAACTTAAAGGCAAAAAATAGTCGCTGCCACGACGAGGATAATACTGAGATTTTACTCAAGCCATCCTAAGCCAACAGTTAGAATGCTTAAAATTTAAATTAAAGTAAAAATAGGACTACTTCTACTTCTACTAATTTTATTTTCCAACATTATTTTTAAAAAGAATCAACGTGTAGGTTGTAGCTGGATGCCTTTACATGGGCGGAATGATACTAATTTATGTAAAGCCTTTTGAATAAATCTTTCACGTCTGGAAAAGATCACCCTATGATAAGGTCAGACTAAATATTATTTTTTGTACAAATATGTTGTTGCTTTTTAGTTAATGTAATCTACATATATGTATATACTAATATTATATACCTGACGAGTTTGAACTCGATAATCTCAGGAACTACTGGTCCGAATAGATAAATATTTTTGTATTAGATAGACCAATCACCGAGGAAGGCTATATAACATCACGCTACATTGCTAAGCTGAGCATTAATCAAAAATGGTACAAAATAAGTAGAAAATAAACTTTTTTTGAAACTAACTACAGTTTTTCTTCAAATTAACGCGAATGAAACCCCGGGGAACTGCTACTGTATTATAATTACTAACATAGCCTCAACCCATTTAATGACACACACTAAATCTTGAAATTCTTGTGACGTAATCTAAGGAATGAAAGATCAATTTTCATTTGAAATATGAAAATATTAGAACAGTATTAAATTAAAGTGTATTGTGTCAGTTTCTGCTCAAAATAAACACCATTAAGGTTGTTTGCGGATCGTCGTAAAAACAAAAGCGATAGGTATCTACAGGAAACAAAATAATGTACCGGAGAAACAACTTCTACACAAACATGATGAGACAAACAAGACTCATAAAAACAACAAATAGATGAAAAGTTGTTGTATAAGCTTTTTTGTTTGGTGGTAGGGTTTTGTAAGAATTATATGTTCTACCAGTAACTGCTCTAGTTTTACTTCGGTACACCATAGGACCATACACTCTTTAAAAGTATATAATTTTATAATATAATTTGTTTTGATTACTTACTAGCTTTTTCCCGCGACTATGTCCGCGTAGTACACCCCTCCTCTTCATATCCGCTTCTGAACCCCTCGACCCCCGAATAGTCAACGCCGCATGTAGTGTATGAAACTATGAATACGAAGAATTATGCTTATATGTTCAATAATGAAAATTTTTCTTACTAATTTTCATCCCCTATTTCAAGGTATATTTTGTGATACTAGCCTGTTTTTTCTTAACTTCTATTCTACTTCTGCACTAAATTTCATAAAAAATTCAGTTTCAGGTTTCGGTTTAGTAGTTTAAGCATGAAAAGGTAACTGACAGAAAGTTACTTTCCTATTCGCCTTCTTTTTAGTAAGGATTTGTGAACAGGTCGAAATAGAACAAATACATAATACGTGTGTTACCAAAAACTTACCAATGTATTGCAATTGGTGCAAACTACACACAAAAAGCCGTTTCTGAGACTAGAGTTCCAATTCAAACACACAGAAAAAGTTAAACTATATCGTGAAAAGTTATTGGCACGTTTTTGGAAAAGTACCTAACTAAATAACACTTTTGTGAATAATGTTTTTAGGTCAGTCCCAGGAGAGTTAGCGTAGAAACTGAGATTGTAATATTAACTGAGAGAACCTTTTTCTCTTATCAAGCAATACATAAATCATAGATACTGACTTAAGGGAACGTGTACATAATTTCTAAAAGCTAATTTATGAATATGTCTATCTATACTTGACAATCGATGGTAACTCATGGATTTTTTTTTTATTAAAGGCGTAACTTCGATCGAGAAAGGAGAGCTGACTCTCGAGCCAAATAGGTATTTTCAACATCTGCATTGTATAAATTGTTGGACCATGAATATCTCTATCCGAAAATACATATATAAGTAGTAAAAGCTGGCAATAAGTTCATGTGCACTTCCGTATCCCGAAGGGCACTTAAACGTTCCAATTGTATCTTCAGTACAATTGTGAATTTTTGACTCAGACCTTCTGAAAGCATAAAAGTACATATCTGACACTAAATTTGGTCACTAAACTCTGCACCAAACCGCAAAGAGGAGCTTGATCCAGAAAGCGCCTTTTGTAATCAGTAGAACGAATTTATAAGTAGAAGTGGATGCAAAACAGAAATTCATTAAATAAGTACCAAAAATACTTAAAGCAAGTCAGGAATCTAATTCCCACTTACCTATACAAAAAAGGCTCGCCGTATGGAATTCAAAAGGAAAAAGTTAAAAATTCGTATCTATACAGGTTTGTATAATATTTTAATTTCAAAGCCGACGGACGCAATCTCAAACAGAATGGCTGATCCCTAAAAAGTTAAAAAAGTTTCGTTTGCATTTTAGGATATGAAACAGTGAATTTTGTTGGAATTATCCATTATTTCTATAGCTTCCTTTAACTTTCTTTTAGATTTAGAAATACGAGTATGGCGGATGAATAACAGCTGAAATTGATTTAGTTGAACACCAATCCCAATTCCGTGCTAACGTGTCGTAAGAAGGGACAGAAGTCAACTTCTGGGTGCTAGGACTTGCGGATGGATTATAATTTTTTGTGCAGCCAATCTGTCTAGTCATAGTTTACCGGATGGGGGTTTGAGAGCTCCCCTTTTTCTATCCGTGCTTCAGTCTATTCATTTTGTTCTTGTTCGGTCACCCATACTGAAGCGGTATACTCTTATTATGCCTGTGCTCAGCTAGTGTAGGTAATTCGGTTGTTTCAGCGATCTCTAGCTTATTGTTTGTCGCCGGCGCTTGTGGGCCTACCACTTCGTTCCTGTCAGCAACGCATTGGTGACACCCCAACCTGCGGTAGTTAGTATCCACGCTTGGCAGTGATCTATTTTTTTATATTCAACAAATTAGTGCTTGACCACAATCCCGCCTGATTGTAAGCAGCGATCCGATTTACCATGAGGTGATTCGTTTGCTCGTTTGCCTGTTTATAGGTAACCTTGGAAAACACCCGAATTTGGAACATATAAATCAATTAACACTGAGTAAATCAATGAATAACTGATATACAAGTCAACATAGTCTGAACCAGTTCACCTAGATGGTTATATTGGATGCATTGAGGAATATTCCTGGAAATTCGGTATCCTAAATGGATTTTCCCATATCGACGGAGTCAACTCGTAGGTATGTAGGTATAATTTTGAACTCCCGAAGCTACTCCCAGGCTAAAAGGAGGAATGTAGTACCTAATTAACAGATTAATAAGTACTGACCTACTTCTGTTCATTTTCCCTACTTATTTAAATCGAGAGCATTCTTAACTATGATTGGAGAAAATCTGTCTAGCCATTTAAATATCATCAGCATATCTAGTAGATAGAGGTATGGGCTACTTTTTAGGGGTTATTAAAAAAATACATAGTAAAGTATTTTGTATCACTCTGGATTTACTCTGTATCGTAATAGCGCCTAGGAGTAAAGTTTAGTTTTTGTTTTAATCCATTCACGAATAAAAAAACTGTGCTTTTAAAATATATCTTCGGCCTGAGCAATTAGAAAATAAATAACGTAACACATCACCACTTCAGAATATATTCCAGTGGTGCATTAATTAGACCGTTAATTGCTTACGTCATTAAAAAATAACTGCAGATCTCACGTCGTACTCCCAATTTGTGGGCAATTTGCTCCGTATTTAAATTCGGTTTTATGACTCGTAACACACTAAACGAAATGACAATTATGTCACGCGACATGAACTGTAATTAGAGTAAGTAAACAAGAACTGGGGCGGCAAAATTACGGAACAGCTTTTAGTTGGGATTACGACAAAATTTTAATTATAAGTTACTCGGAGTTACCTACGTGGATATTGAGGCGCATATCGCCTGTCTTGGGTCGATTCTAACACAGGCAAGTTAAGCAATAACGCTCGCGGTTAACTCGCGGCTGTAGGAGAACTAATGGTGACCAGAGTTTCAGGCTGCCATGCTTCGGAGGGCAAGTAGAGTTGGTTCCAGCTGCTGTCGTCAGATGGCGATATTGAAACCTTGTTGGAGGCTTTCGGCTAGCATAAAGTCTTCCACTGGGTCGATCACGACGCCCTCCATCAATCGCCTTTAGAGCAGCATGCATTAGACCTCTTCCTCCTTAAGGAGGGACATGTGCTCAGTAGTCGTCCATATCGACCATAACAGCGTAACTCTTCAGATTATTTCATGAGGTTTACACCCCTATATTTTCCTTATAAGGGCGTAACTCTTACTCTAAAAGTATAATATCTATATCGGCGAATCGACGTCGGAAAACAATAGGGTCACTTTAGACTAAGAGTTATATAACATCAGTACTCCCGAACAAACAGCAATGTCTGCTAATACTACGGACGGCAATAATTTCCTTGCTGGTCTATAGTGTGCATAAAAGTCTATCCATAATACCCTGATCTCAAATAGCCCTTTATTTATCTCCTCAGTGCAATATAAATGTAGCTTTTATGTAATACCCAAGGAGATGTGATTTAAACTGAAGTCTTACGTTGGAGCTATCCCACTTTTAAAATCTAAGTCAAAATTCATTTATTTATATACGTATCAAAAATACACTGAAAGAAACTCCTCATCATTCCTTTTGAGTTAGTAATCACTTAATATCCTACTTATATTATAAATGGGAATGTTTGTATGTTCGTTTGTTACTCTTTCACGCAAAAACTGCCGAACCGATTTTCATGAAATTTGGCACCTACAAAGAGGGTAATTTTTATCCCGGACATCCCACGGGATCGGAATTTACGCGGGAAAAACTTCTACGCGTATGGGTATAGCTTCTAAACAAACATATTAATATAAAACTAATAAGTCTGTCTTCCCGGAAATCCTGCGGGATCGGGAGGTATTCGGATAAACCTCCTGCGCGTACGAAGTAGCGGGTTCAGCTACTAGGGACCAAAATGGAACGAAGAATCCTCCTGCACTAATCTCCCTTCCACTCTGTATAGTGCATATATATCGTATTGTTTTTTTTGGGACGTAGAATTGAACAAAAAAAGAAGAAGAGGTGAGCAGTTCGTGGAAATTAAACCATCAATAAAATACCACGCGGGCAAAGCCGCGGGCGGACACTAGTAATATATAAATCCTAAATATATAAATTAACATACAAACATATTATAATGCACCATATGCTAGAAAAGCAAATCCGGTCATTATAGTTGTACGCGAATAGTCCGCGACTCTTGCTCTTAAATTCCTGTCTTTTCTTATTAGCCTTGCGCATTTTGAAATAAAAAGTCATTAACATTATCTTTGTTAATCGGTTTCTCGTTTTTCTAAAATATTCCCCGAAACAACCGTCAGCTTGGCCGAATAGTCGGCCGGTGGGCAGATTAGACACTTTTTCGATCACTTACAACCAAAACAAACCGCAGGACTATAAATATTTCTAACATATGAAGACATTATACCTGATTCCAAAGACCTGCCAATGTCAGGCATGGCCAGTGTCTGGCGCATAACAGAACAAAAATAATGATTTTATTTCTCTTCCTTCAAACTCTTTATTAGCAACATAATTTTTTATCTCGAGTGGTTATTCCGAGCAACAAGTCACACAATATTTGGCCATATTTTTCTTACGAGTGCCTATAATAAAGACGCTCTTATCTGTCAACGCCTCGCTGGGTCCCTGGTCTTAATGAACAAAATAAATATTGCGTGGGGTTTGAGGAAGATTGTACATAGTTGTACAGGTAACTAACTATACGAAATATTAACGTTCATAGCTCGGCGCCGGCAGCTTGTTTCGATCCAAAATTATGTGTTATTCCAGACTACAGCTTATCTCTGGTGGTGGTTTTTACGTCCTTTCGCATTTATAATATTAGCATGATATTCTTCGTATTATCCAGTCATAAATGTGTGAGAACTTGTGCTACGCGCAATATGCTAGTGCGAAGTGGGAATGTATTCAAATTTAAACTATTGTTGCCCGGATCTCACTGGCCAGTTGAATCCGTCGGTTAATGTTCGATTTCGAATACAAAGGCACCATCCGCATCATTGCATTAAATTGCTTCTGAAATTGTTCCTGGAACATTTTGTGACTCAGTTTGTATTTTGTAATTACATTTCGTCTGTATCGGAATGGAAACTTCGTAAATATTTTTTCACCTCATACGTTACGGCGTTCGTATATTGTCGTATTAATCAATTCTTTGAAGCAATGATAGCCTAATGGGAGGGCGTGGGTCAAAATACTGCGCTCACCTCTAATTTTCTCAGTTAATTATCACTTGCTTGGGTGACATCGATAGGAAATCTGCGCTCCGAAGAGTTATACAAGTTGTCCCATGAGTAGTTTACCAGCGAGGGTTTGAGAATAGATGATAATTACTATCAATTTCACTCCCACATATATATGTATATATATTTTTTGTATCTTTGGACAACTCACACACGGCCATCTGATCACAAACTAAGCGTTAGCTTGTGCTATGGCGATCAGATAACTGATAAACATACATATATACTTTTAAATGCATACATAAATAGATATTTCTATTACACACCCAGACACACAGAACAAACATTCCTGCTCATCACAGAAAAGTTTGAC
>DWJZ01007544.1:0-12022 GCA_018249125.1 Asbolis capucinus
CAGCGTGGTGGACTATGGCCTTAACCTTCTCATTCAGAAAAGAGACCCGTGCTCAATAGTGGGCCGTGATGGGTTGATATGAACTCAACTCCCCTTTTAAGCCTTTTTACATTTATTTTAATTAGATTAATTAGTATGTACATATCTACTCGTATTTATATATATATTATTTTTTGTGTCTTAATTTATTATTATTTTACTTTGGATAAGTAAACTTAACACGTTCAAACTATTACAGCAACCACGGAATACTGACTCTGCCCCTGCCCCTGCCCCTGCACCTGCCGCTGCCCCTGCCCCTGCCGCTGCCCCTGCCCCTGCCCCTGCCGCTGCCCCTGCCGCTGCCCCTGCCTCTGCCCATGACGCATCGTTCCAGTTTTTAATATTAATTAATTCGGTTCATAAAGAGCTTACGTTCAAGTTCAAAGCAGGTTGTTTACGATCGAAGCAGCCGGCTGTCTCAAGAGCGTAGAAATGATGCGTTATCAGTTTATCAGATAGCATTGTGTCGGCTAGGGTTGTCTTGGAGGGAGGGGGAGGGGGGTTTAATTACATTGTTCAAGTGTGTCACATTACATTTTATATCCGCTGCTGAGTCAATGTTCAACATTTGCATTGTTAACTACATAGTTTAATTACGACGCCCTATCCATATTTATGATATTGTTATCTCGCGTGGAATGCTGCGAGCTGCTGCGAGCTACGAGTACGACTCCAGATCATACACACTACGCCGAAGGCAATTCACTATAATACATTATTATTGCTTTAACCTACTCCGAGCCAACACGTCGTAAATATATACATATGTAGGTATCGCTGTTGTACTCGACGTACATTCGTGATTGGAGAAAACTACAGTGTCAAAGGGCGGTACGAAGTACTGATCAAATTTAACAAAAAATACGAAACCTTGCAGTTTTAACCTTTTTGTCGATAACATGCCCACAAAAAATGACACGCCATTCTAAATGGTCCTTTGTTACGTCAGCTCACCGTTCAGAATCGGACATACCTAGATAAGATACAGGCGTACGTTTCCAGAATTTCCTTCTTACAATCACACGCTAGGTCACCTCGTACACGATTCTAAGAGCTGCTAGTCTCTGGTGGTGATCTTTAATAAACTGCACAAAACTGTTTACATTCGATACTTGTTTGCAAATTTAATTTTCCAATAAATTATTACATTTTTATATTAAAAGCTTTAATCGTTTCCTCAGCTCGTGTTGCCTGGCAACGCGATGATGAACCATCTTCCACAATCGACGACGAAAGCGGGGGTCGTTCACGGCGCAGCGAGCGACACGGACTGGCTTGTCGGGCTAGCTCTACTGATGCACCTCGAGCAGAGGTTCGAGCACTACTGGAAAAGTTTACAAATATATTAAGTATCGACGACGATAACCATAACCCGATTAATAACCGTTAAATAGCGCGACATTGGCACAACAATAAAACGTTAATTGTTTAGAATACTTCATTAGTAGCAGCGTCTAATAAATAACTAGGTGATCGCTGCGCCGTCGCTCGGTCCCTGGAGCCCGCGACGACACGTGAGGGGGAGGAGGTCGTCAGTTTAAATTGAAGTCATTTAACTAAACGAAGAATCGATCGTTGATTGATCTGTATTCCAGCGAGCGGGGCTCCGCACTCTTCACTCTCGCCTGGTTTGTATCGTACCTCCTTACTTTAAAATGGACTTTGCTAATTTGTTAATCGAAACAGCATATGAGCGTGGTGGGTGAGGGTGAGCCGAACTAAACACTGAACGTATCTGATTGTAAATGCACAATAAGAAGATGTTTTACAAAGCAATGTGTCACCCACCGGCCGTGCATCTCACTTCGACCCTACATGATCAACCGATTTAACACTGGGCGAGGGCTGTAGGAGGATGGGCAACCGCTAAATTCTTGCCTTTGCTAAATGCCGGTTGTTGTCGTTAGATAACAATCAATAGGCCATGTGTGAGTCCTTCGGGTGGCATAAAAACTTCCACTAATCCCCCACTAATCTGCACAGGAGCAGCATGGTGGAGTATGTTGTAGACCTCCTCGGTCGTGAGAACACAGCCATGTTATGTCGCGGGCCATTAATGATTGAAGCAGTTCGGTGATCGACATCAAATCATTATGCTAGGTAGGTTCTTCGTATGAATATTTATAATTTCTGGTAAATGTAGGTACGTCAGTTAAATCAGTTTGGCAATAGTCGGTGGTGGCAGTAATTCGTCGTTTATTATACGGTTGGTGACTGTTGTTTATTCCTCGTTTCTAGTCAGTGGCCGAGGTTATAGGAGTCGCCCACGTTCACTCATGTTTGATCATAAGCAATAGTTTACCAAATGCCTAAAGCGTAAAAATGGCTTTGGTTGTAACCATACTAACCTATCAATAAAATGTTTACACTAAATAGGTTCCCATAAGAAGAACTAGAAATTTGGAACTTCTCCACAACAGGCCAACCTCATTCAGTGCAAGTTTAATTTGATGCTGAACAGTTAACAGAATATCCTTTACAAATTTCCTAAGACGGCTACATCAGTCCAGTTTCAGAAATACTAAAACTAGATATTGCGCCACGACGAACGATGTTATAGCCATCAACGGTAGCACGCAGGAGGTGCGTTGGTAATGTGGTTACAGAAATGATTCGCTGCATGCGGGCCTGTCGCGCGGCCGCCTACGGTCAAGTGCAGCGGTCAGATTACGCAACATTACTGCGCAACATGACTGTGAACTAATGACAATTAGATTATTACGAAAGATAATCACAATGGTAATATTGCCGTGCAACTTAGTTGTCCTACGCCTGAGTGAATGGTGTTAATTTATTCTGTGTCAATATTGAGGGGAGAGCGAGGGGAGACCAATGTTCGGCAGGTATGGGAATGGTCTCAGACAGAAAGTGCGTGGCTGTACCAGCAGTAGGGCACTCATTAAATTACGTAAAACAGCCAACGACTAGGCTTGCGGAATTATTCAAATCTACGACACTAACATCTGTGCATGGTATAAAACTACTCCGCCCGCCTCTTGGGCGCTTTAAAGCTTGCCAAGGATTTTTTTGCGGTTTTCATCAATAAACAGATTGGTTTAAGCGGTCGGTTTATTGTGTATCATACAAAGATATCACAGTAAATTGTAAAGATTGATCATAATTAATTTAAAATCTACAAATAAAGATTTTGATTGCGGTGATTGTATTGCGATAGTGCAACACCGACGACACGCGAAACTCGCCTTTTGCTGCAGCGAGTTATGAGTGATGCATTATGTTCGAGAAATCGTTTGTCTCGAGCCGAATGGATGACGTCATCGATGCCATTAACTGAAAGCCAGACTTAGTGCAGTTTTTTGCCATTACTTAATTAAACGCTAATCGAGTATCGTTACATGACGTAGAAGGCGAATTAATAAAACCCACGTTACTCAATACTAGAGGCAGGAGGGACGGTCGGAGGGGATCCCGTCGCGCCGGTCACGCGCTCCGACCTTCGGAAGCCTTCGGGGAAATCCTTGGCAACAGAGAAACGCCTAATAGGGCAAATTACTTTCTAAACTAGAAGCGAACGGCGCGGCCGCGCTGACGTCACGAGCTTCTCTGGCGCATCAATGGGTCCCCGTCACGTGAGCGCCTTGGCCTTGCGCCGTGGGAACCGGACCCCACGTGTCGACGACCCGCTGTGCGTCGCTGGAAAAAGATGAAACGCATAGCCGCTGCACTACAATAATTCACCCTATGAGAGTTTGGAATTCTGGATTGTCACCGGTTCGACCCCACGAAACGACGGACGACAACCCAACTACTATTAAGTTACCGGTTTCAAAATGATGTTTATATGATGCTGCTGAAGGTGCTGGTCTTGACATTCCGTGAGCATTTATTATTTTTAGATTTGTAAGAAGAAATATATATTACGCAGTGTTCTCAGGTGGTTGGCAAGACAGCGCGGAGCGTGCACGCATACAACGAGACTCGTACGACCGCTCCCCCCCGCCCCGCACCTCTCCGCAGTCATGTGACATGGTTTAATTGCAGGAGCCCCTGCACCCGTTCCTCAGCAACATCGGTAATGTCCATAAATCAAAGTTCGAGCAGGCATCTACTGTTTCATGAGTTAACTAATACGAACGTTGGGACTGGTCGGTATTTGAAATAAATAATGTGAGCAGATGACTAGACGACTTGCCCTATTTTGTATCCCTGGTATTATAATATTGACAGTTCATTTAATCGGAATTATGAATTTTAATTGCATTCCATTTTTAATTGATAACATTTAGATGTAAACTAATTCAAATATCGCGTTATTTACGAATATAACTTCCAACGTGGTTTACGGCACAACTACATTGGTTTACGACACAACGACGATTGCAAGGTCAATAGTCGTGGCCTGCTGCCGACAACATGACACCCCCAAATACTAGTTTTTTTGCAAAAGGCTCAATGACCTATTTGTGAAGCCCGTCTTAACAAATTCTCATCTGCATGTTTGACCCCCTCATATAAAGAAAGAAAGAAAAACATTTATTCATCATCAATACATAAGTTAACGGTATCTGTACTGAAACTGGTAGTTGCAGCACGTGCTGACGCGGGCTCGCCCTCGGACAGCCACCACCTCTAATACTTGAGGACGTATATATAGTCATCGTCCTTCCAATTTTTCTTTATGCCATGAAGCCGTCCTGAAGCAAGTGTCAGTGCTGAGTTCAGCGATTTTCTGCTTCCCTTTCTTCTTTATCTTGGCCGCGTGTGTGGGCCTAGAACTTCCATCCTGACAGACGATGCGTTAGTGCCACCCCAGCCATTGTTTCTAATACGCATCAGCGGCGATGATCGTTTGCCATCAGATGACCAGTCTACTCGTCGCCTGGTGGAATCGTAAAAACATACTTTGATTAATTAAATATGTGATTTTGTAATATTGTTAATATGCATAAATTCTTACAAAATATAATATTTAAAATGAATCGACATGAGGAAACGAGAATGTGGCAGTGTTTCTCTTATTTTTTACTGCACTTTTGTTAAATATTGGCTATAATACATCGTGACAATAATAAATTATGAACAGCATTGTTAGCAAGCCGATTTATCGAATCGACAAATTTTATTGTCTATTATATCTTTAATTTAACCCAAACTTTAATTATACTAAAAGCTTCTAATAGATTTTTCTTAAAGAATTTACGATTTTTTTTACTAAATATTTGTTTTGTAATTTGAACCAAGACTTAGCACATGAATTGCGTAATACGTATGGTGTTCGGTAATGAGAGCTTGGCAATATATTTTTTATTATGTCACAATCATGGGTGGACATCGCCTGTGAATATTCATATCTCACACAATATCTTATGTTTTCTTCGGACGTCTACGTCGCTTCCTTCCTTCTACAACATCCGTCTACTCTTCTCAGCTTTTCAGATTTCGATGAAATATTGTGAACGACCCTCCACAATGAGTACACATGGCTAGAAAATTCAACTGTAAAACCAGAAAATAAAAAAGTCAACGCGTCACCTCACACGCGTCCTTCAGCTCGTTCAATTATGCATGTATTATTGACGTCTGAATCGGGTGTTGCCTCTACACCAACGAGACAGTGTACTGGTTTAGCAGTTGCGCTGTGCTATAATATGACGGACGCACGCTGCGTGCGTGGCTGTGTGCGTGCTTGGTGAGTCGATGCACGCACCGCGCACATGCGAACCAGAAGCACGTGACAGCAGTGCGAGGGGGAGGAGGAGAGGGAGTTGGAGGGGGAATCGCCTTTCACGAAAGTTAAGACAAACCAGAAACCAGTCCCGGTTGGGTCCGTTCGACCATAAAGCTATAAAAAATTGAGTACTTATGTAAATCGTGTTGGAAAGTATTGTCTTTTCAACGGAACGACAATAACAAATATTTTATTTCTTTTGAATTTCCAATAATTAACTTTTGTTCATGAATGTCGGAACATGATGAGCTGTGCACGTTATGCTATATGAAGAGTAATCACGATGTCAGGTACATATCTACCAGTTACGATCAGTTTTATCACTTTGATGATTCACGAGCACATTATTGGCGATTCATTTTTAATTTGTTGAAAGTAGCGTCTTGTACCGTGGGTATCCGAAGTGATGAACCTTATGAGACAACAGCGACGCTAGTCCCTAACAGTACTACCGTGCTTCGGAGAGCACGTAAAGCCATCCAGTCCAGTTTCTATTGTTTAATACCGGTCGGGTCGAGGCCTCTGGGCGGCTTTAAAACCTCCGACCCTGGGGTTGTCCACTAATCCTTCCATACTGTAGCAGCGTGATGCAGAATGCTCTTGGCCTCCTCAGTCAACTGAAATCAAAATGAATGATGTACTTAGATAGCGTATGTGAAGTACCCGGTTCAGTGAGTTATTCCACTCTGCCTATACATTTGTTGTAATCAAGTGATAAGGGGCGCTCGTTAGAACATCATTATCGACGAGCACATGACCAGATTCGCGTTCGTCGGTGATTCATGGGAATCTAATTAGAATTCTACAACGACGTTATCTGTAACTTACTACAGTTTAGTTAATTATTACTTCCAGTTACAAATAACGCGAAACGTACGTCGTTAGTGTTTTGTGCTACGGCGTAGGGATAATGGGTAGGTACAATGTGTGTTGCTACCATGACAGATCACCCCTTCGTCAACAACTTAGCACTAAAGTCGGATGTAAAACTATTTAAATATGATTTTGCACACGATGAAGTCTATGAGATGTATAGTCGTTGGTTAACATGCACCCCTCGCGTCGGAAGAGCAGCGTCTCGTACCAGGCGACAGAAGACAGCTGCTCGGCGCTGGTGTTTCCGTAAGGAATATTTTATTATTTATCATCTTTTCATGAAGTCAGTCTGGCTGATGACCACGCTCTTGTTTGAATTAGCCGTCCAGCAGCAGCCGCCGCTCCAGCCGGAGGAATGAGAACCAGACAACCAGTTTTACTCTTTTTTCCTCAACTTTTTATTTTTCCTTCCCTTTCTTCTTTTGTGGCCCATTCTGAAGTTGTGTATTGTGGAAGAATCTGGGTTGAGTTGGTCACGTTTTTACTTCCGGTTGCTTCAGCAACGTAGTTGTATCTTTTCCTTCCCAGCGCGTGCAATGTACTACTTTCTTCCTGGCAGGCAACGCATTAGTGACTCCTAAGTCTGATGTCGTTAATGACCACGAGTGATCCTTCTGGTCACTTGCCTGCGGCGCCGGCCATTCTTTACAAAACTACAATAATTTAGTTGTTGATATATATAGCGGTTATCCTTGTCATTGTTGTATATTATCGAACAGACGTTCGGCAATACAGTAGTCACCAAGTCATCTCAGAGACCGGTCAGAAGGTAACCGATTATTGCCTACTTCAGCACCCGCTGCGTGTCCATCTCCGACCCCACTCCAGCTGTTTCTGCAGTGCATGAGTAACAGGTAGGATTAGCATTCTAATTCTAGTTATGCTCCAGGAAGCCGGTAGATATTGTTGGGTGTGTCAGAAACAGGTCCACACATGGAGGGTTACGTTCCATAGTTTATCTATAGTAGGCAGTGTACAAATCAAGTGTACAGTTCAAGCCTTCACCTAACTAGACCAGGCTTAGGACTACCATTAGTAGGAAGGGTTCCGGCGGAAGCTTCTGTTTGAATAAGGTAGATAGGTCAAACACCTACATATATATAGGTCTCGGTTCGAGAGCCAGCCGCCGTGCCGGTCGTCATGTGCTAACATCATGCTGGCAACCTCTTCAGAGGACGCAATGATACAGTATTCAGTCAGTGCAAGCTCCCCCTGGAGCGAGGGGCGGGGGCGAGGGTGCGGCGGGGGATGCGCAGCCTCCGTGTGTGGCGGCGCGGCTCGGCTCAGTCGCACTCGGAGCTCTCTGGTGTACGCACGCCGCGCGCGTTCACCGGTTCCTCACGCTGACCCACGTGCCGCCAGCGCCCGCCGCCACGGCCGCCGCCAGCAGCCCGCGCGCCGCCGCCGGCCACGACACGCCGGCCCCCCCGCTCGCGCCCGCCCGCGCCGCGCACCGCCCCATGTGCACCTGACACAGGCACCCCGACCGCCGCAACCAGTGAGTGACACCAGCACACATCCTCGACTATCGCATCATCCTTATCATTAGTGACGTCAAAGACTAAAACTGTCGCCATAACTTTTCTTACCAGCCGACAGAAAAGCGAGTGAAAGCGCATTGCCATTTATCTATGTGTCAACATAATCCTACTTAGTATTAAGACGCCCCCCGCTCCGCCCCCTCTCCGATTTCAGCCAAATATAAATTTGTTTATCTACTCAATGTACTGTTTAATCGAATCTCTATTATTATAATACGGTAGAAGATTTTCCAGCGTTCGAAATAAAACTAATCTAATTTTCGAGAGCTACTTAAAAATACGACTTGTAAATAGCAGATAAATTCAGTTTCAAGTAAAAACAGCGCGCTATTCAGTCAATAAACAAATGTATGAATCATTTTAAATAGGGGGAAAACGCCAGAGCCGCGCCGAGCGGCGGAGCTTGCCTCGCGCTCTGAGTACATCGTGTGCCGCTGCCGGTGCCGGTCACACCTACGACACAACATAATAGCGTCTTAGGTTTTATTCTTTCGTCGATGGTGGTCGGGCCTGCACGTCACGCGACACCACTTCGTTTTCCGCAAACAAGAAACACTGCCCTAGTGGCTGAACTGTTCTGTACTGCGAGTGCACGACACCCTGCATCGGTTCATCACGACTCACGACACGAGCAGAACACGACCCGCCGTTTGGCGACAGGTGAGTGCAGCTACAGCCATACCGTACGGAATTCACAATACGGCGGAGCAGTTCGCTCCGGTACTGCAAGGAGTCATCCCTCGGATACCTGCTACCGAGCGTTCTATTTTTAGGTGCTTCACTTCACTAGCTTCCGATAATTAATAATTGATTAGTTCAAGTTTGCGCAATTTAGACACAGGAGAATATATGATTGATTGTATCTCATTGTATTTATAACGAGGTGGAACAACACAGCTGTGGAACAAATTTTAATAATCGTTTCGATTCGCGTACTCGCGAATCCGCCGCGCCGCCGCCGCGCCGCCGCCGTTTCTTCCCGTTTAGTTAAGGTCTAGGTATAATATGATTTATATCTCAGTCTGCGCAAATCACTCTTCCCTAAAAACCGACTCAAAATTAAGATTAATTAATTTTTTAAACCATACAAATGCTTAAGGTCAAGAAACTACGCTGTCGTTGGTCAAGTTGTTTTGTTTGTCAGCGGGACAAACATGCGAAACTTTGTGCTGATAATAATTGTTTGTTGAATACATATTCCGTAATAAACATTATTCATAATATCTAGGCGATTACTTAGCTACTTGCTATAACAAAATATTATATTCCATGAAAAATATAATTTTTAGTCATGTTAATTAATTAATTATTTCTTCCAATTACCTAAACAAGTATATGATGATACATAAACAGTAGGAACGAACCGAAATGAAATGTGCCTAATATCAATAGCCGTAGGCCAATGATCGCCAGGAGTTTTTTAATTTATTTTTAGGGTGAGAAATTATTTATAGCCTGAACTTGAAGGGCTGACGACTGAGCCCACCACAGAGCACCAGAGAGTCGCTAATGTAATTTATCAATACATTATGCCCGCTGTACGCATTTTTGACATTATTATTATTATTATTTCTTTTTGTATCAGATTGTATACATCCATATTTGTGTTAGTAACATTTGACTTAAGCTATATTAGTTTCCCTAACCTAAACTAAAAATAAATAAATAAAATAAAGTAAAACTCAATCTAACATCTAGCGCCTGTACTCGAATGCTGGACTGCTGGACTGCTGGAGATGACTCCAGCGTGCCCAGAAAGGGCGGTCCAACTTGCACGCCAATGTGCCAAGGACAGCATTACTGGTGCTCGTAAACATCACTGGTGCGGTGTAACGTCGCGGCCTCCTCAGCACTGGCCTCAGCACGTCGTATTGGACGCGCGCAAGCAGTCCTGTGCGTTGTGTATCAGCCACCATCATTTCATACCAAATGGTTTTATTAAAAAAAGGCCCGCGTTGTATGCTTCGTATGTTTTCGTTCCGCGCACTACAATAGTACGACATCTTAAAATGACGCAACTCAACCACTTTTTATACTTGAGTTCATTCAAAGCTTCGGTTATATCAAAGTTTAAAATATATCTCAGAAGTTTTTAGGGTTTTTCTTGATTTTTCTTATTAATCGTGGAATACAAAGTGTACTGAGCTGCACTCACGTTGTCAGGTCGTTGCAGAGGTTAGTGTGGTGGCTGGGTGTGGAGGTAGTGACCGGCAGTGTTATTTAGCAGCGGATGGTACGTAAGCCGTCGGTGTCGGATGGCGGGTACACTTTGACAGAGGCTTTCGGGTGGTTTAAAACCTTTCTATCGGCTGATTTTCGTGATAATAAACTAGAAACTGCCTTCACTTCGCTTTGGAAAAACCAGTCATCAGATAAATTTAATTATTGTGACATAACTAACAAAGTATATATTTGTATCATATAAATAATAACATAATCATTTATTAGATATCGTAAAAACCAAAAGTATTTTACAATCTGGGCAGATTAGTACATAACTACGTACTCCGTTCAATATCCAACAATATAAATAATATTGTTTAATAATAATTCAACAGTCTTTTAAACACTTTATTGCTACTGCCGCTTCCGTTCTCACACTGTAAAGTTGACTGGCAGAGAATGCTTTTAGCATTAAGCCGCCTTTTGTTTCAAAACGTATGGTTCAATGAAGAATAAATAAATAAGTGTCACGGTTATACACATGGTGTCGGCAACTCATACGAGTATGTAGACATTGAGGTCCTTCCACTAGTTTAGGAGCCTAATCTTGTCAAACAAACAATTAATTAAAATAAAATCTCTTTATAATGTTATTAAGATATTTAAACTGAACTTACTGTGTGTGTATTTGTAATGGCGCAAGTACCAGTGTTGATAGAGATAGTGAGGAACTTCGACACAATGAAACATTGCCCGTGAGGAGCGCGCAGGGAACTAGCTTGTTACAGCCACACGCTGTACATTTATATTATTAAATGGCAAAAATTAACTTGTAGTAAGGTTTATAATGGTAAAATAAGTTTGATGCTGGAGGCTCCTTCCACCCCCATGTTGACATGAACTCAAATGACTGACAGGTAATACAGAGTAATGCAATATTAAGGATAACTCAAAAACTGTCCGTCAGTATTACTTTTTAAATAAATAAAAGAATTATTAAAATAAATCCACCCAGTCGAGAGTAATGCGGTAAAAAAGAAAAACAAAAATATTTAAAGGAAAAGAGTGACTCCAAAACTGCTCGTCAGATGTCGCTTAAAATAAAATGACAGCACATCGTAAGTATCAACTTTCGATGAAAAATAAATTAGAAAAACGGTCCACTCAATAAAAAGTTCCGAGTTATACATATGTTACCTCCTTATAAGACGGACACACGCGAAGTGAGCACCTCCTCCTTTTATCAAGTCGGTAAACATTCATTTTATTGTTAAATTAAATTATAAATTCGTCAAATTACATTGGATATGGGATATTACAGTAAGTACGTGCTAACATAACACTTATACGTGCCTAGTCGGGGATAGCGAAGGTCCCATGTGACACTCGTAGAGAGAATTATACCCGAGTGCTTCCAATAGGTTCCCTAAACACGAAACAATACTAATTGGACGATCTATTTCAGAGCAATACTTGAAAATATGTGAGCCGTTTCCACAACCTGCCAAAACCTTTCCAAAATACCTGCTTGGATGAATATTAATAACGATGAGTACGGCGGAACACCAGCTGCGGTCCAGCTCCTTTACCTGGATTTAGTTTAGCTATTTTGTGAAAAATATATTTTTTTTATCGCGATACGATATTAGCAATCATATTAAAATTTATCGAAATTTGAAAATAATTACCAAAAAGTTTACATAAAATAAAA
>DWJZ01007545.1:0-12022 GCA_018249125.1 Asbolis capucinus
AGATATTTGGGTGTTTTTCCTTCATACACAAACCGTTGAACGGATTAAGATAAAATTTGGCACACAGATAGACTACATCCAGGAAATGAACATAGGATAGATTTCATCCCGACTGTAGGTTCTCCTTGCACGATGTGCACGTTTGCGTGATATATGTATGGATGTTTAAATTTCCTTTGCTATCCATTGAATGGATTAAAATAAAACTTGGCAAACATATGGATTATAGTGTGAGATAAAACTAAGGCTAGTTTTTATAAACGCGTGATACTGACGAAGCCACGGGCAGAAACTACTCCTAAACGACATTTTTAATCATTTATTTATACCACTTTTAGCAGTGTTAAGGCTCTTCTGCGCTACTAATTATTGATATTATTGATACCGATGTACTGTAATATTTCATAGAAATCTAAATAACATATATATAAATACTAAGTTCTGTATTCGCCTGCGTGGTGTATATTTATAATGTAAGGATGGGCCAAATTTCATTTAGCAGTTTTTTGTGGAAAGGAGTAACTAAATCCATCGACATATAACATTAGTAGGATCAATGCTCTCAAAATGACTTTTGTTTTAAAAGATAATGAAGGCTACGGTTACAAACGTTACTGTTACAAATGTTAACATTTCTGTGTACCTATTTACATACAAATGCTTTGCTTGACTCAATTATAATAAGTTATTTGTTTAGAACGTTGTGCTTATTTCTACTTACAAAGTGTTTTTGTAATTTTGAAATTGAATCATAGTTTCAATTTTTTTGTATATCCTATATGTCGTGATACAAGTCACAGCTAGACAAGACAAGACACAGACATAGAACCGGATGAATTTAAATTTAAAATCACCCACAATAGGTAGGTCCTAAAAGGGAACAGATTCTTACATCAATTGCCGATATTATCACCGTCAAATAAGAAACATATAAATAATCATTTTTATCAATTGAAAAACCGACGTCAAATACCTCCGACAAGTAATACGATGAAACGAAGTATTAGCTTTTCACTAAAAAAAACCATCAAAATCGGTTAACTCAATAAAAGGTTATGAACGAACATTAAGAAAAACAAAAAAAAGTAATATCTCAAAAACTACTCATTAGATGTCGCTAAAGTGCCATGAAACTATGGAACAAGTATTTCCTTTAAAAGAAAAATATATAAGAACATTAAAAGGAAGAATAACTCCAAAACTGCTCGTCAGATTAAAGTGCGACCACATCACCAGCACCAACTTTCGATCAAAATATATATATATATTTTATACATATCATTAAAAAATTCACACGAATTCAGTAATGAGGAGTAAGTAAAGGAGGAGGTCGTTTCATAAAGTCGGTAAAAAAAGCACCTCAGTGGCGCTTCATTTACATTATAAAATACATCTTAATAACTACCATTGCCATAAAAAGAAGATTTTTAACTGGAAAAAAGGTGTAAACTTTCATGTGTAATGTGTATGATAATTGGTATTGACGCATTAATTTCGCTTTTTCCAGGTAAACATGTACAAAAAATTACAAGAAAACACACTAACTGAACTACACGTCACGGTTACAGAACCACATCCCCTGGAAGCAAATCTATATCAAAAAACTAGAATATACTCTCTGAGGAACTCTAATCTCAAAGGTCACTATAAACTCAGGAAGCCTAGATTTTAGAATCTTGATCTTGATTGTAATCTCGGCATCTATTGAAATCTCAATTCTTATGACGGCGAAGAATATATTTGAATATCGAACTTGAGTCTTGACAGGCCTGTTGGTCTAGTGGTTAATGAACCTGACTATTACACCGGTGGTCGTGGGTTCGAATCCCACCCAGGTCAAATTTTTCTGTGATGAGCAGGAATGTTTGTCCTGTGTGTCTGGGTGTGTAATAGAAATATCTATTAAAGTATGTATTTAAAAAGTATGTATGTATGTTTATCAGTTATCTGATCACCACAGCACAAGCTAACGCTTAGTTTGGCGTCAGATGGCCGTGTGTGAATTATCCAAAGATATTTATTATATTATTATTAAGTTTTAATAAATTAAAAATAGAATAAAGTGTTCTGTGGGAAATTTTAAAGTAAACAAATACAACACAATTAAATAATGAGTTATTTATATTTGTTTACCAAATGAATCACTCAATCAATATTTTATTGAATTCAAAGTGGAATATATGGAACAATTAAAAAAATATTAATTGAATCCGTCCAATACCACTGTACCATTTAAAAGGCGCCAAATGCCACCAAGCGGTGTAATTTTCATTGAGTCTGTTACCAGCAGTGGTTTAAACATAACGTGTTTAATTATGAACAAAATGATGCGTTTACATTCCCAGTATATAATTCCCCACAAACAATTTTGCAATGCACCTACCTACGCGCCTCTGGCGAAGATCTCAAAGCGGATCAAAAACTGAATGGAATGTATGTATACCAAAATGACTTTCTAAATATACATATATATTCATAAAAGTAAACATTATTACAACATTTTATAATTATGGATGTATTGTCTTAAAATAAGAATCTTTGATTCCGTGTATCCTATGTTACCTACTAAGATGGACATCGCGATGGCAAAATAAATACTTCCGTATAGGTCAGTATAATATGAATAATGGTTACATCGGGACGACATGTTCGGTCGCTGTGGCCTACTAAAACACGAAGAGACGTGGCGTGCTACAATAATTCACACGATAATAAACAATCAGAGTTGGCCATTAATCGAATAAAGTTTTTATCTCAATAATTGTTCCAATAAAATTTTATTGGTGAAGAATTTATTCGCAACTAAATTGAATTCAAATAATTTATTAGATTTTATTCGCTATTTTTAATAATTTTTCACCTTATATCACATTACCAATATTTTGAGACACGAGTTTTGCGGTTCCTTTGTTTTATTGCATTGAAAGGAAAACGGTTAAGACGATTTGGTATAATGAGCATAATGGCTACTATCTACCTGTTTTCTAGAATTTTTATTTCAGGCAACATGTGAAGATATTGTTTACAATACAAGTAAGCAAGACTTAATTACATTATATATTTGTCAAACAATCAAAACATTATTCAAACATGAAGTAGCAAAAACAGTGACAAACAATACAAAATATTTTGAAAATAGCGATGCCGTTGATCCAGAAAATTATTTTTCTGACTTTGAATACGACTCGGGAAGTGAGGCTGATTTACAAAAGCAATCACCAACAACCAGAGCTGATGTGATTGTCTGTCTCGCAATACTTTTCTGAAGAAGACCGTTCTTTCAATGTTTTATTTATCCGGAATAAAAACAATTTAAAAAAAATACAACACACCATTGTCTTCATCTGCATCCGTAGAATGATAAACTTACCCTTAGGTAAGTTGTAGTTTCATGTAGTAATCTACGTGATTTAGTCACGTAGATTGTCTGACAACATGTTTGAAGAAAGAGTAATGATGAAAACAAATATTATTGTTGTTTTTGTTTAACTCAAACAAAAGGCATTACAGCCAAGTCTAAACACACTATCCAAACTTATCGTCTGCCGTCAGACCCGTCACACACAGTGCTGAACTGCCTGTTCCAAAGCCTCCAAATGAACTAGAAAGTCAAGATTCTGCTCCTAGTGCGGAATTTGTTCTCAGTCAACAGAGTAAGGCATCTCCACAAGTTACTAAGTTATGAATCGCCAACTTCAAGAGATCCTCATTTATGGTTACAAAGTGATTTAAATGATTTAATACGTGATTTGAATCTATCAAAAAGACAGGCTGAAATTTTGTGATCTTGATTAAATGACTGAAATTTATTTCTCCTGATACAAAAATCAATTATTTTCGACATCGTGACAATGAAATTAAACCTTATATTATCTAAAGCAGATTATTTCGTCTATTGTACTAACGTTCCTGTTGTGATGAATTTATCAAATTTTTAATAGGATCCAAGTCACTGACTAGATTTTTCAAAATCGAGCTTGGAAGCAGTATTGTTGCATAACGGGAATAGGCTTCCTTCAGTACCGATTGCCCATGGTTGTGATATGAAAGAGAACTACGAAAATATGAGATTTCTTCTTGAAAAAATTGAATACAGTGAACACGCTTAGAAAATTTGTGGAGACTTTAAATTCATTGCCCTTGGACTCCAACTAGGTTACAAAAAAATTGCTGTTTTCTTTGCGAATGGGACAGTAGAGACAAAAGAGCCGCTACATAAAGAAAGTGTGGCCCAAGCGTGAATCACTTACTACAGGCCATAAAAATATGACATATTTTTACCACCGTTGCATATAAAACTCGGCTTAATGAAAAAAAATATGAAGGCTATAGCTAAAGACGGCAGTGAATTTTTATATCTAAAACAAAAATTCACCAAACTCAGCGATACTTGTAGGTCCAAATACGGAAACTAATAAAAGATAAAGATTTTGAAGAAAAATTCAATCATCTAGAAAAAGTTGCCTGAAAAAGTTGTGTGGATGTTGTCCAAAACTTATTAGGAAACTATAGAGCGGAAAATTACAAAGATTTAATAAATGAACTTCTAATGTCATATAAAGCTTTGGGATATAATATTTCTTTAAAAATACACATGCTGCACTGTCATTTGGATTTATTTTTTGCGAACTTGGAAGCTGTGAGTGATGAACAAGGCGAGAGGTTTCATCAGGCTTTTCCTTAATGGAGAAGCGCTACCATGGAAAATGCAGTACACGAATGCTAGCAGATTTATTGTTGGAATCTAAAAAGAGACCTACCAGAAGCTAAACATTCTCGAAAATGAAATTTATCTATTGTAAATTAAAAAATAACTTCTTTAAGTGTAGCAAATTTTTCTATTGATACAAAAATAATAAATATATGTTTATATATCACAAGAAAACCTAACGTGTAATTTTTTTCATTTATATATATTAAAGGCCCTAGTATATTCAAAATTTGACATAAGTCATAAAAAAATATTTTTTTTCGACCAGTGTAATTATTTCCATTCGAATAATTTTCCTTTGAATAAACTACATTATTTATTACTCGCGAATACCTATAGAAGTATTTATTCATACGTTATTCGTCAGTCGAATAAATTTTGCCCAACCCTGTAAACAATAAGTAGGTGGAATGGGCAACATCGAAATGCATTGTGCAGGTGTAGGCATGACTTACTATTGACATATATATGACTACCCCCCACCACACTTCACATATAAAAGCACACATTGTGCAATAGACTATATGTGCATTTATAAATGCTAACCTGTGAGGACACTGAACACCTGCAAAGTTAAACTTTTAACTTAGTTTAGAATCATCATCTCTGGCTTCAATTTTCCTATACAAAAACCTTCCCGTCAACGTACTAAACAGCCATATAAGTCCACTGTCCGGAGATATTTACTAGGTTCGTCGGAAATACTCTTCAGGCACCATCACCAAAAGAAGGGATAAAGGAACATCATGGAGAGTCTCTTGCAAAACCAACAAAAGAAATTACAAAAAAATGTCAAAAGCAATGCACACAGAAAATTAAGACCAGAATTTCGGAGTTAAGATGCCTAAGTAGTAGGTTAATAAAAAAATATATACTTATTTATTGTATAAAAGAATACAGTGGGTCGTAATTGTTTTTTTTTTTTTGGGGAATAGCCGACAGTATATCATGGTACGGGACGTCAACATGACATATGATTTTCATAAAAAAGTTATATAATGAAGCAAATTGAACCCGATCACACCGCTTGACCAGTGTAACAAAACAAAACTAAAACAATATAATTGATTGAATTAATTATTTTCAGGTGTTTTCATACCATTTTCATACTCTACATACATTCCCATTAAGATATTATAAAAGAAAAGAATAACAGCAATAAGGCTCGGGGGTGGAAATGTCGATCGTGAAATCGGTTCCTCACCTCTCGACAACCGTAGCTGCTGTTACTAATGTTGCTCCCGGGCATATTGTAAAGCGAGATTTTGCTAGTGGCAAGTACCCTCCTGCCGTCATCTTCAGTTGTTTTACAATTCAGCGGCAGGCGTCCGTAGTATTTCCTTTTAATAGTCATCGGAATTTCATAACAATAGACCAACATTTAGAGTAGAGTTTTATTTAGAAAGAGTTCCTCTGTACACATTGTGGGTATGTATCATATTGTGCAATCCAGGGTGGTATCCGCCTTGTGTACCACATCACATAACATTAAAGTATTTCGTGTTGAATCTGTATCCCCACGCATGCCATCGAGATGACCGGGGCCACTACTATCTAGGATCCGAGTACGTTGTTGAAGAGATACAATATAATAATTTGTATATGTATTTTTTTATTAAGTTATATATAATTTATTGTCAAAAATTTTATAATAATCTAAAAAAAGAGTCCGGCCTCTGTTAGCTTATTTTTATAAGTTTTAATCCCTAGGGGCATACTCTGCCAGTCGAACCAGGTTGATGGTGAAAATAATAGAAGTTAATATAATATATACATACGTATAAACATATCTATATATATATATATATAAGCTGACGTCGATACTGAGATATGTGGTCAAACTTCCGGATCGCGAAGATGTAGCGAATACAATTATTTAGGAGGCGTTCTACTTTATTGAAAAATTCTTCTGAGAGGTCCCGGGTAACACACGTCTCCATAATCAATAATTGATAATATTAATGTCTAGATAAGCAAGATCATTGTCTTCGTGAGAAGGAAATGTTTAAGACGACTAAGGGATTGCAAAGAAGCCATGACTCTACGACTAACGTCAGTAATGTGGAGTCATCAACTTAAAGCTGAATCTATGTACAGACCCAAATTCCTAACGGAGTCGCCAAGAGCAATCTGGGTGTCATTTGAAAATTATAGGGGGCAGGGTGCCAAATGGTATCTCGGCCCGCAATCTTGAGCTACCCATAAGTATTGCCTGGCATTTCATCGGGTTAACGACAATACCATACTCATTGGACGGCTTTTTAAGTACTTCAAAATTGAAATTACCGGCACGGCAGTTAAAGGCACGATCGAGTTCGTCAACCTTAGCTTGATCGTACAACTGAAGATCGTCAGCATACAGATGATACGAACATGTGAAAATTGAGGAAAGAGAATTAATGAATATAGAAAATAAAATAGGAGAGAGAATTCCACCTTACGGTACACCATTGTCTAGGTTAGCCCAATCCGAGTACGATTGCCACAGCCGGACAGACTGCTGGCGTCCATGAAGATAACAAAGAAACCAGTCCAGGGTAGATGAAGATAAAATCAAGTAGTGGAGAACCGAGCGGACACAAATTAACAATGTGAATAATGGTTGCAACCACGTTATCAAGACTTAAAGTAATCATGCCTCTGCTAATATCATCAAAACCAACTGCCCTGGACCTGAAACATAATATTGTTTTCCTAATCTTATCTTGTTTTACAGAGCTGAGTTGAAAGCAAGAAGCACAGGAGGACTGTATAGAAGCAATGGCTGATGTTGTATGAAGGCGGATATTTTACTACATCACAATACATAATGGTCTCTCGAAGGAACCTCTACGTATTGGATCTGTATCCCCCACGTTCGTCTTCCAAAAGACCGGACCCATTACCTTCTAGGACTCGTGAAAGTCGTTGATAATAATAAATATAAATGTTTTGAAGCAACGGCAACGTATAGAAAAATTAAGATGTGTGAAGACCCGAACTAATCGTAAAGTTTTAACACAAAGAAATAACGTGTTCGTATGTTGGACTAGGTATTTCCAAGCTATATACAATGAAAGTTATCAAATGAAAAATTACCATAACTTATTCCTAGGTAAAACAGTTATTCATTCTGAATTAACAACAAGTATACGCTGATAGGATAATAAAATGTATGACCGCACTAGAAAAATAACTTTTTTGCCCTGCCAGGGAAACCACCACAAACCAAACAAAAACAGGTGGAAGCTAAAAGGGTGTACTTGACTTAACCCATACTTACGAATAATCACTTTAACTGTTGATTATAAACGAATAGCATTATAACAGAATCATTAATAAAAACATAATAATTCCCGTTATAGGAACTCGATGCATATGTGTGTTAAAACATATAATAGTGTACCAAGTGACCCAAAAAACTTGACATCTACAATATTTTTAATACAGTTACATAATATAATGGTTTATTGACAAATGTTTCTATTCATTGAAGGAATTTATTAGACAATTTTATATTAATCTATACCTCGTTCAATTTTGTTTTATGATGGTTCAAATGATTTATAAAAATACGGCTAAATAAGCAGATATTTAAAAATTATATCCATTTAATGTTAGTATTGCGCAGATATTTATGTAGTGTGTGAAAATGTAAATATATTTAAATAAGTATTATATAATGTACATAATATATAGTAATGTTACTCTATAATATTTTGTTTATAATTTGTACGCCATAATATGGCAAATGTGAGAGACTTGATGATTATGTATCTAACATTATAAGCAACCACAGTTCTACAAATAAATATACTTTATTTCATTGCAATACCTATATATCTATGTGTGAATGGCAGGTCAGACGATGAATGTAATTAAAAAAGGTGGAAAACAAAAGAAGTATGCCAAAGAAGACGAGCGACGTGAAAAAAGATTAAATTAATTAATTATTTTGCTGCATAATTGCTTTTACTACACCAGTATGGCACACCTATATATGCAAAATATTAATATATTATAATTTATAGAAGCTCTTTATTGTACCGAAGCCAAGCGAAGTCAGATATAAGTTTCAAATAATAATAATTACCAGTTAATGGTAACAATGTAAGCCGATGACAAGTGACTCTTCAAAACAAAATATAATTTTAGCGTAGAAATTGCGAGCATAGTGGTATTTATGTGTCGAAATAATAATCAGACTTTCATAAAGGCCTGATATATGCACATAAAATTTCAATAAATTAAACTCAATGAGACAAGTCATCACACTGATGACTCACGTATGACTATCGTAGTATTCATCAGACAGTCCAGTTTATAAAAATACACTTCTATCCTTACTAATATTCCTGATCATCAACGGCATACCGTGCTCGGTTCCTCAAATTTTGAATTATGCTACTTCTACTAAACTACCATTGCGCCCGTTACAAGTGTCTTTGGAATGCATGTTTGCACGCACTGCTCGAATGGCGCGCCATATATAAGTATATTTCCGGCCTGCTTAACATCGCATTGTTACTGTTCATAAATTGTTAAATACAGGCAAACATAAACACACCATTAAGGTATAAATAGGAGTGAATTGAGATACTATATACTATAAGCGTACCAAAAAATCGAAATAAAATAGAAGACTTGTCATTTTTGGTAAGACTATTTTTATAAAACAAGGGGAGACCAAGGAGCGATGGAGCGTTTGTTAGATAACCTACATGAAATGAAAGAAAACTGCGTGGCGCACCACACTATGGATACTGGCACCTTCTTGAGCATTGAGCTTGACTGCGCAGTAAACTGTTTGTCGCTATCTGTACCTGCTCTGCACTGTGATGGCTCCAACTGAGCAACATCGACCCAAATATTACGAATTTGGTCGCAAAACGGCAACATCAACCGTCGCATTGAATTTAAAATAATTTATACAAGTAAAATATATTCATTGAACTTATTTGAAAATAAAAGTATGGGAATATATATATTTTTTTGTATTATTTCTAGGGGTCTGCGAATCATAATTTAGTGGCGCTAGGGGTCCCCGCACTAGAAAAAAGTTGGGCAACCTTGGCCTAGACGATTTGAAATATATACACATCATGGATGACAAAAGCCAAACAAAGCAAACACTGGCGTGCAATATATTTTATGACGATGAATTATATCTACAATTTCATAATTTGTTATTAATATTCGAAAGACATTGACTATTCCATATTCAATCAATAAGTAATTAATTTAAAAACAACTGCATTGATCGTATGAATTAAGGCTAGTGTTGGTAAACAATAATGTATGGATAATAAGAGATGTGGCAATTAAATAATATCAATATAATTGGTAAATACATATTTAGTAAACGTTATTAATATTTCTTATATAGACTATAGAAGACTATAACAAACGAGGGTAAACTTTTTCAATTTGAGGAATTACAGGGTCCACTTTACTACAGGATCTCTGGTACCTGAACAAGTACAAATTTTTATTATGATTGACCTATTAGTCCTCGAGCTATAGCAACCGAGTAAAACGTAGTAATATGAAGAAAATCGAGTACTGCAGTCTAGATTATACAAAGAAAACCTGTATGATGTTCATAATATGGACCACAGTCACAGGTGTGTTTACGGCGAGTCTTAACCGGGAAACCCGCGATCTATTAGTGGTACAGCCTCTTCAACGGAATATACCTTGGCTAAAATGAAACAACTTGCAGCAATTATTGGAATATTGGATAAAATCATTTACACCATCCTACACGACCACAGCCATGACTAAATTCGGCGCAAGATGAGTGCTGACAATGCTTACATCGATACAGAAACTATAAGCATCCCTACGTTTTGAGACCTTCGCAACCAAGACATTGGGCACAAGGATATATCGTGATGTAATACGTCACATTCGTACGGAAAGCTTGTGGCTATGATTTTCTGGAACTCCCGCGGAATTCTCATACTGTACTATGAAGAAAAGAGCGTCTCTATAGAGACGCTACTCTATAGAGATTTTGGTATACCAAAAAACACTACGTGCAGTTCGTACAAATTCTAGAACTTTTTTAAAGTAGTCCTGAAAGAAAAAAGAAATGAAAATTTAAGAAAGTCATCCAGCTTTTGCTGATTAATTGAAAGATTTGAGAAAATGTATTATAAGACTTAATAGGTTATTTTTAAAAAGACTATGATTATTTATATTCTTTGTCCCTTTTTCTCCTGAATTCACTTCATTTTCGATTTGAAAGTCAAGTATAAATCTGGTTACATTACTCATAACTTGACAAAATCTTTTAAAATGCCCACCAAAATCTGTGGAAGTTGGCTATTTCAAAAAGAAATACTTCATTTATATATACATATATATTCAAAATATGTATTATTACCGAGACTATTATACGAAACCTTCTTAAAAACAAAGCAGTGTAATAAATTCTCCCTTCAAAATATGCATTACGGTATTATAATTCAAATATATTTATGTTAAAATTTCTGGTTAGATTGAGGGAACGCAGTTCCGCACGGGCAGTATGACTTGGCCTGGTCAAATCCTAATACAAATGGCGTGAAGATAAAGGAGATGGGATGTCACGAGCCACAGAACAGATAACGCCGCCGTGAGAGAAACTGTGAATGCTTTTGAATAATTTAATTAGATGCAGGTATTAACCTTTTTAGTTCATAAATTTATTGTCACTCAAGCACATCAAATCATATGAATTCGTTTGATCTGGTGCCCGGACCCCCCGAGTACGAGGCGGAATTTTTAACCACTAGGCTATCACCGCTTCGATCGAATCGAAAACTATTGATTAGATGTTCCTAATCTAGTAATAGGTCTACTGGAGAGTTCTGTCCGCTCCGGTTACAATCAGTTTCAACGAGTATGCTCATATTCCTGTGACACATATTTGGCGCTCTCTTTTGATCGCTAACAATGTACACACATTTTCGTCGCAGATGAACTAAAACGAAGATCATTCTTGTTAGTATTAAGTGAGAGACGTTCGTGTACCCATGGCTACCGACAAAGTTCATTTACGCCACTGTATTTTATACGAATACAAGGAAGAAATGCTACAGAAGCTTATAGAAATTTATTGAAAGTGTTTGGTGAAGGTACAGTTTCTGATAGAACATGCAGAAGATGGTTCAAAAAATTTCATGTAGGTGATTTCGACCTTTCTGATAAGCCACGCTTTGGGCGACCATCTTTGATCGACGACGATACTGTTAGGATCATGTTAGAACAAGATTCTCTTTTGACAACATCGGAGATTGCGAAAAGGCTTGATACAGCTCAACAAACCATTTCCGACCATATTCAGAA
>DWJZ01007546.1:0-12021 GCA_018249125.1 Asbolis capucinus
GATTGATGAGTAGTACAGACACCTTTCCAAGCGATAGGAGCATTATCAAACAATTAAAATGTTTTAAAACATTGTATAATTTTGGTGTATAATTTGTATTAATATTATAAAGCTAAACAGTTTGTTTGTCTGCTTGAACGCGCCAATCTCAGGAACTACTGGCCTGATTAAAAAAAATCTTTCAGTGTTAGATAGCTCATTTATTGAGGAAAGCTGTATATTATTACGCTAAGACAAATAGGAGCAAAGCAACAATGAAGTATATTTCAAAACCGGGGTTTTCTTTCCTATTGAGAGCTTCCGCTGCGTAAACGGTTAAAGTTTCGCAAAAATCATGTATGACAGAAACGAAGTCGCGGACGGTAGCTAGTATTTAAAATAACACAACAAATGATTATATACAAGTCAAAAGTCACCACAAATACGATATGTTGACTATAACAGCGTGTAAAACAACACACACTTTTATTGTTTCTTTATTCCCAAAGATTATTATTGAGAAGTGACGTATGGGTTTACAACACGTGCCGTGACGTCCGTGACTCGTGTGCTAACAATGTAACAAACTTTACACACACATACGAGCAAATATAATATTACGTTTGATACTCATATTTACGTTGAACACGTTTGTCGTTATTAACTTTATCCTGCTATTGTTGAAGACAAAACAATTTGTATACCATATCTGCGGAAGTGAATAAGTAGGTACACTTATTTATTTATAATTTTTTATCAAAATAAATTTTCATCATTTGCGATGTCTCCGCATGTGATACAAATATTTCAGGTAATTTTTCAATAAAAACAATTAATAAGTTAAATATTTAGTTATTAATATCTCTATAAGTTAACATCGAATATACCAGTGGTCATGACCAAACTATGCCGCAGTACATGAGCCACTGACAATCCTGTCTCCTCTTCATGTCATAAGGAACAAACACTCACCTAGGCAATAACTATTTTCAAGTGTAGGAAATGTACAGTATTTTACATATTAATAACACTAGAGTGTGTAATATCGGTAGTTATGTAATTATGACGTGGACAGATTGCAGAAACTTTTTCTGGATAATTAAGTTTAAATTTAACCAATTTTTAATTAAAAATTCTGTTTATATTTAAAACAGTACGATAAGCAAAAAGAAAAGTGACCAAAAATAAATTCAAAAAAATATGTTGCGTAAACATGTCTTCAGGCAAGTCGATTCAGCGAGTGACAGTAAAATAAGGGAAAGTCCTGGACATTTACCTAATTAATCAATAACATAAATGATACTCAAAGTTGCTACTCTCATTACATTTTCCTTGTATACTTGACACGTGTCACACTCCGTGTAGCATGACAAAAAGCTATATCTGTACACTCCAAGGGGACACGAAATAGTTACAGAAACATTCGCGGACAATAGATGTGGAGAGCGAATGCTGTTGGCAATAAATCACAATAAAACGGCTAGATATCTGGCGTGGGCGGCAGCGGGCACAATGATAACTGGAGGACGAGAGGATGAGAGGAGAGGACGGGAGGTGGAGTGGGCCACAGGGCGACACCTAGCCGCAGACATACAAATCATAATTCAATGACACAACAGCTTATAGCTTCGCGTGCTCTTCGCGTGGGCCATATGATTTCTTTCACGTAACTATAACTAAGGCTATGTCAACTACGGGTGTATCGTCTTTATTGTGACATAGATTCATTCCTCGTTGTACATTTCCTTGAGATGCTGTGAACGCGTATGTTGGGAAGTCAACACGTGACGCGGGAGAAGCCGTGGGTAGAAACTAGTTAAGCATAAACACGCTCAGTTCGAAATCATTTAGAATTGGTGATGTTCATGGGTATGTGTGACCGAACACCATCACAACAACATGGCTGTCTCGTTTGTCGTGTTTAGTTCCCACAAAACTTATGGCCGGGGGCAGAATGTTTCATGTTTCCATATACAAATAAAGGTAATCCGTGAAAAGACGGGATCGATTTTGATAGTTTCACCACTGGCAGATAGCTGCTGTAATAAGGAGTAAGTTAACCTTTACTTTTGTTTTAGAATTATAAAATAAAAATTACCGTAAAATCTGCGAACTGAATAAAACCTTTTTTATTCAATTCCATGCGGACGAAGTCGCGGACACAGCTCGAATCAAACAAAAAGTGCACATTTAATTTAATAAATAAAGTATCAGGCGGAATAGTAGACGATTTAGTTGGGATAGGTCATAAAGAGCGGCCATTAGCGGATGATTCATGTTTAATTGAACCAAGTATAACATTTCAATATTTCATATTACAGTTCTAAAATTGTTTAATGCCGACTCGACGAATAAGACAGTCTCTATAATAATACTTACGCAGACACTTTCTGTTGACAACGATGAACGGGTCGGATTTTAACTTGCGTAGGCGGCAGTTTTAATGTGAATTTGGCGGGAGTAATTAAATTAAACTGTCTAGCCAGCGTGGTAGAGTATGGTTCAGACCTCCTCGGTACGAGAGACCTGTGCTCAATAGTGGGCTCAATATTAATGGATGAAGCCAATTAATTTATTATGATATTGTTATTTCGGCTGTATAAAGATGACGTACAAGAATAGGCGGTTGGTTTTGAGATTGGCGTCTGTAGTTTGTTCAGTTCAGACGTCATCAGCTGGTTCCGCTCATTTGTCTCACGGTTACGTCAATACCATTTTATTATGAACCCAACGTTTCTTTATCTTCATTGAAGACTCTTTTCTTATAATCCCGATTTCATATAATCCCGATTTATCAATTGAATCGCTGCAATTATGCGACGTAAAAGTGACCACTGGTAGGAAAATAGGTTAAGTAGGGTTACAAATGTTGGGATTTCTGGCATCATTGCTGCCCAAAATTGTCCCACTGCAGGGCTTGGGTCTCTTTTCACAATGTGGGAGCCATAGGCTATACCATATTGGTAGAATTCATACACCTTCAAGAACTTTATGGGGAACTTCAAGGAGTATTGGCTTTCTCATGAAGTGTTTCTTCACGAGTAAGTGATTATCAACTTGTAAAACTAAAAAGCCTTTTTGTAAATTAGACGTACGCGCACGGTTTGAACTCAGGACCTCTACGAACCAACCAACAAAATAGGCTATTACTGCTGTGCGCAATACAGTAGAGGCCACCCAAAGTCTAAGTCTCCACCAACCTATTTTCAGAGTTATGTAATAACGTCACCTGTATACGGTAAGTCGGTGCAGATTGTTAGTATGACGTGTCCACGACACGTTGACGTTTATCGTGACGTATAGCTCCTAATCGGTTTATCGCCCGCCACGTTAATTTATTTCGCATATTTAAATCATTACGGTTTACGAGCGCGGCGTCGTCGAGTGCCGTCAATTACGAGCGTCTCGCGAGTCGAGTGTACTTGGATGTGGAATTTTAACGGTTAAGTATTTAAAAAAGGATTAATTTTATTACTAAAGTATTAACTTTGAAAACGGTTATGCTTTTTGCATCATTTTGGGAAGAAATATTTACCCCAATTGCTTGCCTACTAGACGTCTCGTGTAATATGGTTTACTGGCAAAAATCAGTTCAAGCATAGAAAGGGAGGCAGTGTCAAAATAGTTTACCGTAATTGGTCAATACAAAATTACGCCAAATTATTAATTACTTCTAGTGGCGAGTACATCACGCAGGCTGTCTAATTTGAAGTTTATTGGTCTAATGTTATGTCAGAAACAGTTCGTGTAACCTTCTATTCGGTTATGTAGCCGAGGCCTGCAAGATTCTCAAACAGAAAAACGATATAGGGAATCTTTCATACAAAATTACAAGTTTTTACATCATATGCATCATAGGGACGATTGCAAAAGATACTAGGTACTCTTTGCAATGCCGTTGTGGTCCCACCTTCGTCACATTGTCATGTATTAACATACAAAGCCCTTCGCCGTAGACTAGTCAATGCGTCCTCTGCACTGCCAGTGGGTGTAGAGCTGTAGACAGATGAATACTTTACTAAAAATCGAGATACGACCGCGACATCAATAGGACATATGTCAATTTTATGGTAATCATGATTTAAAAGGGCCTGGTTACCAGCTACATGAATAACTGAGCGTTCACAACAGGAGATTCTAGATTGGAACACGAATATATAAAAATATCCATTAATTTTAGTCCGGGGAGCGGAAAATAACCATTAATTGCTATCTCGTAGTCCGGAAAAGAGGCGTTCATAGCCCGGCGGTGTCCAAATGATCGACTTAGTTGATCAAAACGGTTGGCTAGTTGGACAATGGAAGAGCGTTAATACTAAATTTGCCATGATCTTTAACGTGTTCGGAATGCAGGTAGCATTGATTCCTGCAGTTATGGTGTAGTCATTACGCAATTTCAGGGGTCTTCAGATAACATATAAATTTCCTGCAATGTTTATCTTGTACACTTATTCGCACTGAAGCAGCGTGGTGGATGCTAATTTTCATAATAGACAGCACATTTCATAATAACATAACTGAGTCTAATCTGAGAAAATTGGAGATGCAGTACCTGCATAACTTCCTGCTTACGGTTCTATCGCAACAGTTGCTCGCAGTGGATACAGCACTGCATGCATCACATACAACAGAAGAATTGGACACGGTTATCAATTTACCAATATTCCGAGTTCCAACCGCATACAAATACTTAATTAGATCGAGAAGGTGTGACGTCCAACCACCGAATGACCTACTGGGAAGGACGAAACGATTTCAATATGAACGATTGAAATACGTATATTATATTAAAATATTTTATACAGCGTATCGTATTGAACAACCATATATGTAGATTGGAAATTCCGTGTTCGATACAAATTATTCGTGAATATTTCATTTATATAATAGAAGTCGGTATTTGTGTTTGGGCAACTATAGTAACCAAACTCGCTTATAGTCTTAAGGAATACATTTTCCTTTCTTTCTTCTTTCTTTATTTCTTTTTTTCTCTTACTCAGATAGAATATCTGACTGTTAACCAGATATGCGTCTTTGTCAATCAGTTCCACGTAAACGTTGACAGTCTTATGCTTTGCATGTTTGTCGGCATCAAAGACGGAACTAACTCACGAGCTAATTAATTCGAAACACGATATTGCCATGGCCTATAAATATATTGAATGAATAGGGCAATAACCTAATTACACGAGCTCAGTGCCGATAAGGCAGGCTGCCCTCGTCTAGGCTCCAATTTGCGACGGTGGCGCCGCGGTCACGCAACGGGAATAACACGCAGGGGTGTCTACACATTCCACGCGCTTTTAAACTGGTATTCGTACAAACTAGCCAATAAGGAGACATAGTCTTGAGAAGGCTAGGAATGCATGGTTGTTAGGGCACTCTAGATAGTTGCATTCTATTTGTAAACGCAATTCCTTTGCGATAAATGCAATTCGTATCTGATAGATATTTTTAAGTATGTTTGCATCCAATATGGTCTTATCTTCTTAATAAAATGAAATCAATAGGATCTATATTATATAGCCGTGGCTCCTTCTTCGAAATTGTGCACCCGTTCGTGTGTGTTCCCGTTCGATTACAATGTAAGTATCATCGGATCATAGTTCATAGTACGCCGTACTATCGAATACTTCATCGCCAATTTTTTATGTAGAATAAAATGCTTGACATCGATCCCACCTGAGTGGCGATGATGAATGAGTGGTGTTGGGCGCATTAACTTAGTAAATGACTATTCACTCTTCTTTTAACTCTTAAGACTTCAACATCATACTTACCCTGAGGTGGAGTCGTAGTGCAGCGTAAACATATTTAACGTAAAAACAATATTTCCCTGTTTGCAAATCGATATTACAGCAAACATAAAACAAAACACGATTTGCCTGAATCAACTTCAAAACAATCTAAGTGCGCGGCTCTTCGCTTATCAGTTGAACGTGAAAGGAAAGCCCTAGACAGCCGCATCTAACGCCCACGACTTCTGGCAAAGTACGGTTAAAGTTGCGCACATATCTACCAGCCTATAGTTGAGGTTCACCCGACTGATACCGAGATCCTGGTAAACTTGGCCATTTATAACACTTAGAGCTGTCGTAAATGTTAATGGTGAGCCAGTTACGGTCAAAGATCTGGCTACCTCCCTTTGAGAACATTATTACTATCCGATTGATTTAACATTGGAAATATTTGTTACTTTTTTCTAAGTTTGCTAAAGAAAGTAATTATCATATTTCTTGTAAGTATTTATTTTACCTACACTCACAGAAAACAGAAAACTAAGTGAATTTTTAGTTTGTATCATTGGTCTGTCCCAAAACAAAATGCCGGGAAGCGGTTTTGTTATTGCGGAAAGGCATACTAAAGTTCTGTTAAAAGACTAGTAAGTACAGGTTACTAGTGTTCAATACATCTAACAGTGAGTGGAAGCCAATTTAATTTCGGATATCTCATAAAAGAAATTGCTGTCAGGTAGCCGGGCTAAGTATGTAATTCAAAAAATAACAACTTGTGAATGTAGTACCAAGAATATCGCTATGACACAAAGATATTGGAAATTCGCGCGGAGAAAGTAGCTGGAACGCAAGACAACATTGCGAATGTCTGTACCAGCTGCCTGCAGATGGAATGCCGCCCTATTACACGGTCCTATATATCCACGATAAGTGCACCTTATTACCCTCACCCACATGAGTATAGCTGCTCGTAGACTTTAACCATACAGAAGTACAAGGAAGGAAAGAATTACACTAGTATCTAATCTGAAAATATGCCACGACGCGTTGTCATTACAGACAAACGTCCATTAACTGAATGATTTCCTTCCCTTAAACACTTTATTGAACTTGTATGGCCCACAGAATGGTCGGTAAACTTATTTACTCTTAGTCAAACAGAATTTGTTGTCCTCGTGTTATTTTGTTTGCATAAGGGCCATTCGCGAAATGAGTAAAATACGCCAACTGCATACAGACCGAATGCATCGGATAAATATGTCACGAGGTCAAGTGTGACAAAAACATGATTTCCATTACCTCGGTATTTGAAGACAATTTGACGCAACGTTTTTTACTTTTTTTTTCGTTTTGATATTTACCAAAATCGCGAACTCCCTTAGTGAAAAGCGTCTTTATGGCTATGTCCTTATAAAGCTGTTATCTTAACAGAATCTTGTTCATAAATCAACCACATCGAGGCGAACGTTGTGCCGGGAACATTTTAAGCGAAATTGTGAAAGGATCGGCAAATCTTAAAATACATATATAGAGGAGTAATTTTATACCAACTAAGATATTTCACGATCATTGTAACTGTAACCCTTTTCGTACCTGCAACAAACATAAGTACAGATAAATAAAATGTATAAAATTTACTTATTCTTAAAACTTTTTTTAAAAGAAAAGAAAAAGAAAAGCATTTATTTCGTCTTAAGTCTCGTCTCACGTCGTCTCTAAATTTAACAATACAATGATTATTCTATTACATTCATCGCAACGTGTATGTTACTATATAACTATTGAAATCTAGAAAGTTCATTTTGACAAGTGCCTAGTGTGAAATGAAAAGTACGCATTTTTTCTAAGATCTCGAAATTTTTGGGCCTATGACAATTTCCATTTTGCGTTCACCAGCAATACGGCACGACATATTTTTTATACATAAAACAATTTAGCGCTTGACAAAGATCCCACCTCTCATGATGGTATGTGGCAGTCGTAGATGATAAAGCACACTAACTTTGCAAGGAATGGGCGACGGACGTGCACAATGTCAGTAGTATACTTGCACTGTACTCTACTAAGTGCAGGCGCAACACTCCATTAGAACCGGCAACCGACAACCAACGATCGATAACCAACAACCGACAAGGGTTCCGGGCCGGTCACGGCTCATTGGAAGCGTTCAATGTCGTGTTCACATGCTGGGGAAACGTGCCGAGTACTCGACGAGTACAGGCGATACAGGCCACTACTTACATACGACAATAAACATACGAGAACGTGATACAATATATGATATGTAGTTCTGTGAAATGACTGACTGATATTACGTGCTAACTTGCTGTAACTTGTCAATACGAACACAATTTAAATTAGTAAAAAATAGGGAATTTTCCCATTAAATGTTATTACAATTTTATTATTTGTATAAATACAATATGTGTTATGTTTTCTTACAAAAAAAATACCTACTTTTTATTGATATTCGAGGAAAACTTATTTCCATCAAATAAACCAATATACAAGTTGTCAAATGATGTTTAGGTAGCCTAACTATAGCGTGTTTTTAGACAATTGTAAAGCAACTTTTTCACAATAGAAGTTGAGACAGTTTCACTATTAAAAATGTAGGTAAATTTACGAGTAATTTAACATAACGAGTACATATATGTATTTTTTAATAACTAACCATATTTTTTATCAACCCGGATTGTTTTTAAGTTGTATGTAAACTTAGCATGCTTCATTTACTACTAAAAGTTTTCTGTTTCAATATATTTGAAACTACATAGTAAAAGATCTCATTAATTCAAATATAGTTCAGTACATCGTTAGTATTTTCTGCATATAAAGTAGCGTTATGAAATCCTCCCACGGGCCGGCAGCCGGCAGCCGGCATCGACGGCGCGACGACAAAGTTGGCAGAGCTTAGCAAACGTCGGCTAACGCGATCGCATCCAGGAATCGATCCATCGAGCTTGCGTCATAGGGAACTGCATTGTGTGTTGTTAACGTCCATAGCCCAGTGGCTTGCCTAGATCGAAGTGATCAGTAACGTTAAGTAATAATAGGATAATTTGAAGAATAGGTGGACCGCTTGTGATAAAAAAATAATAAGTGCTTCCAGTTAACATCAAATTTTATAACAGTTTAACAGCACACGTTTGAGTCATGCCGGAGGTCTTTGGGCGGCGTAACAGAGCTCGAGCCTATCAGTAGTGGACTATCCTTTGAAGTGAACCGTACCCACCAAAAAGGATGTTATATTCATGCCAATGCAATAGTAACTGAATCTTTAAAAACGTTCCTACAAAATGTCAGTAATACCTACAATACTAAGTAGATATGGGTAACTTACACTATACTACTATTATCATACTAAATATATGACAGTAAGCAGTGTTTTCTATCGGACACATTGGTTAATGTTTACTTAAATCACTCCTCAGTGCACAATCCTTACTAATGAGCGATTTAAATAACCATCACCGAGTCTAAGTGCGGCATCTAGTACATTTCCTAACGTTACAGCATTCCTTTAACCGTCACCGTCACGAGCGTGACGCGAGTTCAATCCCCGGGTCGGTCGGTAATAGCTAGTCACGTAACTGAAGCCGAGCAATGCCCTGCAGCCGGCCCACCCGGCCTTTCTCTGTCTGCGGCCAGTCTCCCCGGCCCAGCGACGACTGCGCCGACGGCCAGGTGACACAGCACTTTCCAATCATTAGACCATACCTTTGGAAGTAATCCACTATTGTTCGAGATCACACTGAATTTAGAATTTTATTTATTTCCTATAAAGGAAATTGGGCCCCTGAAAACTGTTACATCGATATTGTGTTCAATTAATCATATTCAATCAACATACAATACGACTATAATAGATAAATAATACAATGGAGTATTAAGCATTCGCTTGCAAGAGTCATGGATGTGACCTTCATTCCAGTAACACAAAGGAGACAGTTCAAAGTGGGACGAAAGTGGAAGTGAAAGTGAATGTTAAATCAAAGCCTGTTCCAGAGTTGACATAAGATATCATGAAACGGGATCAGATAAACAGTTTTTGTTCGTCGAGAAAGAAAAGCTTGCTATCTCGATTCTCTCCAATGGCATATGCAACAATGCAATAAAGATCTTTAATGGCCGTTGCATAGATAAAGAATAAAACAGAACGACGACGAAAAAAGAAACACTTATAGTAGCACTCATAGTCGTTACTGTTAAACTTAAATTGAGCTCCTTAGTACAGAATTTATATACACGTTAATAGTACTTTATTCAGAATCAAATACACGTCAATCAGACATAATTTCACTAAATAAACCAAGAACAATTACAGATTACTAATAAAAATATATTCATAGATTTAAACGAATTGATGTTAAAATAATACTAAATTTATTGATACACAGTTACATTTTAAGCTTATATCAAAAGCATTGTTGTGACGAAAGGTCATTATAAACTGGATGAATATTTTAATGAAACAAATACTCGGATATGAGTTTAATATTTGTAATTTCAATAGCTGTAAGTAGTAGTAAGCGCTATCTGTAACTGTGAGATGCAAAAAAGAACTCCTTGGGAGATTTTTGCCGTTTCTCCTTTCAAGACTAGTCACCGTAGGGATTTGTTTAAACGTAGTTTGACTTTCTAAAGGTTTTGTAAAAACCAACTTCTAATAAGTATGTATAATTTATTTCTCCTCATTTAAAACCAGAACAAAAATCTCTGATAAGCTGCCACTTAGATTCTACAAATTCCTCTAGAGTCAGACTGTAGAAGAAAGGCTTGTTCTACTAGAGTCCCGTGCTAAGCAGAGATTACAGTGACGATTAACGACTCTGAGTACAGACAGACAGATTAAGTATATTTATATTGTATAAGGGAATATGAATGTTTTTTGGTAAGTTGATAAAAGAAGCTCTTCGATTAGATAGACGCGGGTATCGTGATCGCAGGCAGTAACACCGTCCCTAGTAAATAAACGGCGAGTGAATTAGAACCCAGACTTAATAGAGGTAGGCTCTAATTAAAGGCCCAGTAGAATTATGCTTGTGTACAACTAATGATATAATAACACGAAGTAGTGCTTTGTGGAAATGCATGGCGGCTGATGCCTAGCTAGGTAACGAATATTACAGTTAACTTCATATTTCTATGTTAATGTTACTTGCTTCGAGCGGTAAATGTTCTATGAAGTGTTGCAAGTTCATAATATAATTATCACAAGAACAATGAAATGAAATGCATTGAAATAAAATGAAACGCATTTATTTCGTCTTCGGACCCAAAAAGCTGACTTAACGAACGTTAAAATTTAACAATAAAAAGTCAAATAGGAAATTAATAACAAAGTACATATTAAAAAAAAATCTATGCTAAAACCTAAAGTCTCGATAGACACTACCTTTTTGTCATCGGCTTTATAAACGAATACAAACTTAAGACTGTGTATGGCCGGAAGGAAAAAAAGCCAGTGGAAAAACCTTTCCGTACTCTTTTTAATACCATAACTGAAATCTATTACAAAGGTTTGTTACTAGCCCGATGGGAGCCGGAGCAGAGCGGAACATTTCCATGCATCCTTGTCATTTAGATACTCAACAATACTATAACATCCCTCGCCTTGAATAAGTTCACAAGCAAATGTCGTATTAATTTAGGGATTGTATAACTTCACTCTCCTAAAGTTCCAGATATCTATTCGTCTTCAAAGTTTCTCTGCTAATATCTTTTAACATAAATTTTGACAGTAGTCTATCCAGCCAAATTTACTTATTAATATTCCTTCCATTTAATTTCAGATCTACTTCTAGATAAAATAGATAATAAAAGTCTCGAAACCTGGGTGCATTCTGTAATTAAATTACTCTCAAAATAGGGCCCCCTTCCAAATCCATGTTAAAATGTTACCACTCTGGTGCGACTGTGACCTCTTCACGAGATATTATCAAAAAGGAGACCTAGTTCTTTGATATTTCGGCGTTCACAGCCTACATTCGGTCTCATTTCCTAATTTGCTCCAAGCAAGTGGCACATGCCAACTATATACAAGATGCACACACACATGTGCACTCCCTACTACTTGCCACGTGTGGCATATAAGTAGTACAGTGCAGTACTTACGAGTTGTTCATGGTTACTTAAATAACTCCTTAGCGGAGCAGACAATTTTAGTAGCCATTAACGATTATGAGTGCAGCCGTTAGTGATTGAAGGAATTGATTAGATAGTTAATGCTTGACATCGATCCCAGCTGATGGCAAGTGGCGACGATGTCTAAGGTGTTGGGCGCACTAACTTAGTAAATGCCTAT
>DWJZ01007547.1:0-12020 GCA_018249125.1 Asbolis capucinus
TGATCGAGCAGAAAACAGCGTCTCGACCACTCAACTCTGACTGTACATAGGTTATGTAGCTGACTGTACCAATTTCACCCTTAAACTTGATCGAGCAGAAAACAGCGCCTCGACCACTGAAGTCGACTGTACATAGGTTCTGTAGCTGACTGTACCAATTTCACCCTTAAACTTGATCGAGCAGAAAACAGCGCCTCGACCACTGAACGCGACTGCACATGGCTTCTGTAGCTGACTGTACCAATTTCACCCTTAAACTTGATCGAGTTTGCAATTTACATGCCTTAGAAATAGTGTAGTGGAATTTCTGGTATGTTATAGGTTTGTTTGAGCGTTTTTGTTGTAACTGACGATGCGCTGGTAATGATAATTATGAAGACGAAGATCCCCAGTTTCCACATGGTAACCGTCAAGGTAATTTTTCGTACGCAACTTCATTAAGATGGGACGCCCAACTTTTTCTCTTCTAAAATTCTCGATTTTGGTAGCTAACAGGGCTGGCAGGGAAAAAGTTTCCACGGATCCACGGGACGGTACGGTACCGTGTTTGTTCTAATCATTTGCAATTGCCGTACCTTATATTCATGAAGAATCCAAATAAAAGCTTACCTATGTATCAATCCCAATCCCAATTACTTATTTACTCTGTTTCCTTATTCTCATACCTAACGGCTGCCTGAAAATGATCATGCGTACATTGGCACTGTTGTCTTTCGTGATGTACAACAGACAGAGTGGTCTGTTCAGCTTCAAATATCGTCACAGTAGTATCGAACCGGATCTTCAAACAAGCAGTTTAAAATATAAAGAATTTAACAATTCCAAATAGCTTGTAATAAAATAAAATATTATTTAACGTCGGTGCACGGATAAGGCAATTAGTTGTTCGAAAGTGACTTGGGGATGTGCGGTGAGGAAACGGTAATGAGGTCACCTGAAGATGTAGGAAACGACGCGAGGCCAACCGTCCGGTCCATACAGCTCGGACGTTACAGCTATTTATTTAATTCTGGGAACATTGAAAATAATTCACTGATTCAGAACAGGCTTCATTCCTAATTATTCATTCCTTATTAACCCGCTTTTACCCAACTGCGTCAGAATGAGGTTACTGTTTTTCGAGTGTATGTATGTTTGTATGTATGTCCATTTAGTCGGCACCCCATTTTTCACCCACGGTCTATTCACTCTGATTTTGAAGACTTCTACTTTATACTCGAGCGGAAATACAGAGGCTGGCAATTTGTACCGCTACTATGGGTAGAACCATAGAGAATATGTAACTCGTGGATTTTTGGAGAGGTACGTGGCCAACCCAGCCATTATTTTTAGGTCACCCGAAGTCATCCGACAAGGCTTGACGACTATTTAAGCGCTACAATCGGGATTAACAGGTCTGCAGCAAGGAAAACCGCGCTCACTGTTGCTTAACTTTACTGATCATTAAGATCGACCCGAGCCACCGGGCCACGAGCGCTTCAATACTATTCACATTAAACCATTAGCGAGTATTAGCGACATACTTTTCGGGTCACGTGTGGTAATGAGATTTTTGGTCCACAAAATATGTGATTATCATTGCTGGGTACTAACTCATAATATTAGTTGATGCTGTCTGCTAATCGTTCTTACAAATGGCTTCAGGCCATTAATGGCCCACTACTGAGCATGGGTCTCTCCTCATGCTCAGCAGGCATGCGCCACAATTTGATAACATTTTTTGAGATACAAACTTTACATACAAAATTTGGAATCGTGGCCCAGGTAAACCATACTCCACCAGACCGCTCCAAAGCGGATAGGTCGAGATCTTACGAATAGTCACAAGAAACTATACAATAATTTCCTTTATTGAAGTCCGTCAGTACAGAGTATGTTATGTTTTGAACACTGGTGTATCGGGAGGGCCGAGGTCTGAATTCAGCACGAATCTCTAATCTTCAAAGTGATGTGCTCAAAAGGTATGTGAAGTGTACCAATCCGCACTTGGCCAGCGTCCTGGACTATGGTTCGTTTCCTGCGTCGTGATCCGCGCCCAGCACTGGGACTGTTATGTATGGGTTGCAATGATGATGATGAAGTATCATGTAGGAATTTATTCAAATAATTTATATCAAATTACAAATATTTTTAGATCTACATAATAAATCTTTATTGTATTTACACTATTAAAGATTAAATTAAGAATTGTAATGCTTTAGTTGCGTTCTCTTCCAATTTTCGTTAATTTGATCAACAACTTGCACCTATTAAACTTTTTCTTTCTGACTAATATCTAACAAAATTTGACGCCAATCTGCCTTCAGTTAAGTTGTATACTTTTTATATGACACAGTATAATGCTATTTTATAAGTCCTATATTTAAATAAGCTACTGGCTGGAATTATAAATATGCACTCATTAATTAACGTATAAGTAAACGCATTCCATTATTAACGAAATGTATTTGAATTTGAAAAAAGAATGTACCGTTTAAGTTCTTTGTCGACGTAGAAGTGCCATTTTGTGTGCGTCTAAGTCGCGACCGTAAATGAGTTTTTGTATGGTTTTTGTTATTGCTTATATATTTGAGTTCGAATATTCGTACATTTTAAAGTTTCTATTGTGTGCTTTCACTTAGAAATAGGTGATAGGAAGGTTCTAAGTTCAAAGTGAAAAGACGCTAATCAATATCAGTATGTACCTAAAAAACTGATTTTTGCGTGTTCGTAACGCCATCTAGTGTAAAATATTATAATTATAACTAAATCAACCATTTTACTAGAATTTTTTTGTAAGAAGCACAGTCAAAAAGGCAGATGGCGGGCATCTAGGCGACTATAATTCCTAGCCGCTCCTTCCTATTCCTTCCTACTCCCTTGCATGCAAATTTCCAACGTACATAGGAATTAAATGGCAACGGAACTTTCTTACACGGAGGTGAAATGGGTTGGCATTGAGGCCCTTTAAGTTCGGCCGTTGTTGATTAATCAGTCATGGTAGTTAGCAGTTTTTAATGGTACCTAATATTATTATTAAGAGACTATGTTGAAGTTTAACATCAGTTGAAGATAACCTTTAAGAACGAATAACGGATCGATTTTTTGGCGATCACGAAGTCGGATGGCGATTATAACCGACTAGGTCGTAGTTGGAATCAGGTACGGTTAGTTGTCTCAATCACGAACTATCCATTGGTCAAAGTTCATTGATTACGAGACAGCTGTATTCGTTCTGTCACGTTATTGTTAACCACTTTGTAGGTCTCAGTAAAGAGGGCTCCGAATTTGAGTCCCAGCTGAGCAGTGACAGATGTATATTTGTTCTCTGGCTGTTATTTGTAGCGTATTATCAGTGCCATGTTTAGCTGTGTTAGGGCGGCTTAGAATACGAACCCCAATCCCGTGCTGGTCTACCAGGCTGTAAAATGCAACAGAAGTCAGCTGCTCGATGGTAGGGCTAGTGGAAGGATTATCTTGTTTTGAAGTCCGTCTAGCTGGCTACCACCTTCTTGCTTGAGCCAGCCAAACGATTCGTAGTGATCCGACTGAGAGCTTGAGAGCTAGTTCTCCACTTTTTCTCCCCTTTGTTTAGTCATACCCTTTTCCATTCTTCTTCCATCAACCGACCTGAAGCAGTATGCTGTTGGTGCTTTTGGGGTCATTTTATATTGTTATTGATTCCGGTTGCTTCAGCAATGTACCACTTCCCTTGTTTCTTGTCTTGTCTGTTACTCACGGAGCTATTACTTCCTCCCTGGGAGGCAAAGTTAGTAGTAAAGGAAGAAGTATATTGCTGCAACTGTAATTTGTGGAATTTCTCCAAAATATCTTGAGCCTACTAGTTTCCGCCTACAATTTCGCCCGCGTGTACCTGCCGTAAAGTACCTTAAAGATCGGTCAAATGGGTTTTGTAGTTTTTGTGTGAAGGAGTATCAAATATCCATCGACCCGCCAATGCATCCTCACGAATTTTCTCATTTATGATATAAGTAGGATACAGACTGCGAGATTTTGATCCATACTTAGTTCATAGTCCACCAGAATCTTCAATGAGTAATTATAAGATTTATCAGGATTTCCCAGACCCATAGTTAGTGAAGTACATCAAGATTGAAACATTACGTAGTATACTCCTTGTATGCATACCAGTTCCTTGTGCCTATTTCAATGTAATTTCCGTAAATGTTCTGTTTGTAATCCTGTTAGGGTGTCTTATAAATAAATAAATAACTTTCGTCGTTCAACAACTATCAAACATTTTAAATGTGCATAGTCAGTGAATCGGCAGGGCCGTTCAAATCGTGTTTTTTTCAAAATAATAGTTTTTTTTTTATGTCCTACTGGTTTGTTTCGGTTAAACGAACGAACTGCGGGCGTGGTTGGTAGGAACAAATACATATTTCTTGAGCGCTTCTGTTCTTCAGGGGCACGTAAAGCTGTCGGTGACGGTTGTTATCGTTAGATAGTAATCGTTAAGCTATATCGGAGGTATTTGGGTGGCATAAATACTTCCGAAATTAGTCATTAACACCTCTAACAATGCTCTAAGTCAACGCGACTAAGGCCCAGGCCCGCGGGCCAAAACATGTCCAGCAAATGGATTTTAAATGGCCTGCGCAAGTATTTTTAGAATTTCTTCAATACGTAAGTCCTAAAAGTAATTAACTAGGAATAAATAGTGGCCCGCAGTAAATCATCCGTCATTTCGGCCCGACTGTCAAAAAGGTTGAGCATCCTTGCTCAAGGTCTTCTCAGTATGAGACCCGTGCTCATTAGTGGGCCATTAATGGGTCATCGTGGCCCATAGTCTACCATGCTGGCTGAGTATGAATTGGACTATATGGGTAGTTGATACTGTAGCAAATTTCGTTCTGATCCAATATCTTCACAAACTTCAAATTAATTATATTTGTTAGTCATAGTAACTAATCATTTAAATGAAATTTCATTAATTTGTATATTATAATTATACATATTTATTTATGTGTGTATGGATTTATTTACTCATAGCTACATATGTAACCCTCGATCTCATGTAACTTAGTGTACCATATTTGACTCCTTACAGATTACTATCCAGAGATCGCTGTTTAGCGATAAGGTCGTCTTTTGTGTGTCTGTTTGTTCCTGTTTATTGTTACCCATACTGTGTACACAGTATAGATTATTTGCATTTAATGTTACGCGTTCAAACTATATAAGAAAACCATTTCGTAGTTGATAGCGGCATTAACTTTTGATTTGAAATAATGCCTAATTTAAAAACAAATCACTTCCATTATTTTAAATGAAAAATAAAAGAGCTAAATGGCAAAATTACAAAGTAACCTTCGTGATACAGATAACCCAGTTAACGATACAGGTCCTACGGTTACAGAAAATATTCTAAATTGAATTGAAATGTCTGTAGCGGCTGCCGCACGGGATGCTGTTTTCTCGAACATTAACAATTGTTAGGGTTCCTTAGTCAAAACAGAACCGTATTGGTAATTTCAATGTCCGTCCGTCCGTCATTAGGCCTCTACTACACACTAAGCCCCACGATATGAAACTGCCTTCGCTTCGCTTCATAAGATCCAGTTACCAGAAAAAGTAGTTATTGTTACACAACTGTAACAGTTACACATATAGTATCGCGGACTTATTTGTAGATATTGACGTCTTATATAAAACTGTAGTACATCACTTTGCAGTTTTGTTACTAATTTCCGCAGCGCACGCGATTGAAGGATGTTTGTAGTTCCCTGTACAACAAACCATTTGAATAATTTGTCATACGTGAACTTTAAACACTCAAATGCTTTCAATATGCATTAATAGTTATAAGAGCTAATAAGATATACAAAATAATAAAAATACAATAACAGATTGTAATATTAAAGTGTAAAATCGAAGTCGTTTTTAGTCGTCTGCTTCAACTTACCCTAAGTTTTTTGACAGGATATAAGATTGTATGCACTTATGTCGATTTCTATGGCACGCCAAGAGATGTAACCAATGGACCTACCATTGGCATGCCCTACAGCCCAGTTTTGACACATGTGCTACGGCACAATTCTCTACTAATGTGCACTACCACAATCCTGCAATTGCAAGTGCAATGCAACTGAATTAATGAGGATTTTGGTAGTGATACAAACAAAATGGCGCCCGGAAATTTACAAAAAAGAGATAAGTTTTTTGTTATCTTCGCAAGATAGGTATCGAACCAAAGATTGGGATCAAATGAAAGGTCGGGAGAAAAGACTGACAGGTCGGTTAGTGTACCTGACTGCTACACTGAACTTCGTGGGTTTGATTCCCACCCAGGGCAAACTTTTCTATGTTGAGCATGAATGTTTGTTCTGTGTGTCTGGGTGTAAATATCTATATAAGTATGTATTTAAAAGTATATATGTATGTTTATCAGTTGTCTGATGACCATAGCACAAGCTAACGCTTAGTTTGAGGTCAGATGGCCTGTGTGAGTTATTCAAAGATATTTATTTATTTATGTTAAGAGGATATTATAGTGTTAGGCGTTTTTTTTTTATTCTTTATATTTTCGGAACCCGGTAATGGGATAATATTTAAATAAAGTGATGAAATTACAAAAATATGAATGTTATAAAATAATAATATAAAATATACATTTCAGAAAGAGATTACTGATTAACAAAATTTTAGTTCTCAAATGATACTTTTAAGAAAAAACTGGTTGAATTTTAATTTATGTTTTAGATTCTAAAATATTTTTTTCTAATTTACGTAAAGGGCTGAAATTTGTTGTTGTCTAAAATATATTTGTAAAATGAGTTTCCAGCCAGTGTACTGTGTGTGATGGTATTAAAATTAATTAAAAGCACGTGTACTTACAAACTTTAAACGCATAAAGTTTTGTATTAGTTGGTTTGAAAATAGAAGGTAGTTGATTAATTTTCATAGAGAACAAACTATTTTTACGTAGTGCCTGAAGGAGTTTTATGAAAAAAAAACAGGTGTAAAAGGAATAACAAGAAAAAAATTAAAAACTGGTATATGTAGGGTATTTTCTGGTTAATTTAATTAAAGGACAGAAGGATAGGACTGTTTCAAATTTATTTTTTTATTCTTTTATGAAATGGATTTTGTGAAAGAATAAAAAAAATAAGGAAAAATTTTGAAAATTTCATAAGATACGAACCTTGGCTGTGTGCGTTCTCAAGCTACTTTCAGTGGCAAAGCCCTTGCCACAGATATTGCAGTGGAATGGTCTGTTCTTGGCGCGCTCCACCTGGGCGTCGTGGTTACGTAGGTGTTGTTGCAGGTTTGACAGCTGGATGAAAGCTCTCCCGCAGTCAGGGAGATGGCATTTGTATGGACGCTCGCCTGAAACAAAGAGTTTGTTTGGCTTGGGGTTCTAGGTAGCTCCTTGTATGTCAAGCTGCTGAGCCCCGGTGGTCAAAATTATATATATGTAAAAAAACATTAATCTCGTGACAAAAATTTTTTAGCATGACATAATTTTTACAATAATTTTACCCAATAAAATAAAATAAATCACAATATATATGCAGGATCTATCCTTTATAGATCTATTCTTTATAGATATATATATATATATATATATATATACACTTATCACAATATATATATATATATAATTTATCGTTCGCATTGATTACGTCGTTTTTGTAATGATTGTAAAATCTAAATTGTAATAACGTACTACAGTTTTAAATATAAAAATAGTTAAAAGTGTTCTTGTAAAACCAAAGTGTATCTGTCACTTCGAAACATAATGCATAGTTTATAAATGAAAACGGTCAAGTGTTTTAGAACTTTCTCGAGGTCTATATCTAACGATGCTGCAATAGAATTTTTTGCGTAGTTTCGCCGGTGGGTTTTTTTTTTATATTAAATAAGCGATATATAATAAATGGCGACGAAGTCATTGATGATGAAGCGCACTAACTTAGTAAAAGCCTATTCGCTCTTGACGTGAAGACATTATAATCAAATGAAAATACCGACACGGGCAACTTATTCCATTCCTTTTCGCAGTACGGACAATGCACCTTCATTGTAAAAGAATGACCTACTTACTCAATCGTGTAGGTATACTAGTGATCCTGTGGTTGAAATTCAACATTTCATGCATGTTGCATTGCATGTATAATATAGCAAACAATATAAAATTTCGTTATCATCGTAATGTTTGAAATTTTCAAGAATATTATTTATTAATATTTTAAAATGTATCTAAAATTTCTAAAATGTATGACAAGTATTCCTACTATACATTTTTGTGTATTTTTGTGTGCCGGCGTGGAACCCTTTCCTCTCAAACGATAGAACCCGTTTCTTTACTGGCCAGTTACTTCCTACGTCTATACTGTTGGTGTCGACCGTATTAATCACCACTTTAACTCGTTAATAACCCAATCCCATATTAATTGGATGTTGCAAAAGTTTTGAAATAATCAAGTTTCTGTTAAAATCATGAATCTTTGAAAATCCTTCTATTAGTTGAATATGCTGTACCTCCCAGAGTGCCATAAAAATCATAATAATACAATTCGCTTCCCATTGTATCTTCTGAAGTTAATAATTATATCTGTTTATTAAGTTCTGAGTCTCGCTGAGTACAAGCTAATTGGTATCTGATCTTTTATAATTATATTCATACTTGGCAATAATTCGTTATGGTAAATATAGATGGATACAGTATGACGAATCTGTGAGGTCTTGCGGCTACAAGTAATGCACTTTTTATAGTTACATAAATTCTTAAAAAATTAACTAAGTCAATTAAGATCGTAAGTCTTGTGTCAGATTGAGTCGTTGGTCTCATAAAAGAGAAAATAAAAGAGTATTCCGAGAATAAAAACACGGTTACATAACAAAGGTCAAGGTACTGGCAACCGAGACCTAAATGGCGCCAAAAATCTCAACCGCGACCTAACCCAACCGAACGGAGCGAACCATTTTTAAAATAAGACCATAATAAAACGAATGCATACTTTTAGCCTGTACGCCAAGCAAATGCATAGGTCATTGAACGCACGCACACTTGTACACACTCACACACTCACACATGTACTATCTCCTGTATTGTATAGTCCTTGCGTTTTACGTGTGGTAGTGTTTTTGCATGTTTGTGAAGAATGCGTATGCACACGCGCGCATTCGTAAGCAAAAGATATTGTAGAATTATTTCCTAGATGCGACCAGATATATGGCTGGTACGTTTGACACAGCTTAGAAATATTACTATGGTCGATTGGTCGGATTGGCCCTAACGGTCTGTGGTACGGCTACTATTTTACTAGTCGAGTAAAAGTTGATAAAATATTGGGATCATTTAAATCGGTTGTGGTTGCCGCGATCGATCTTTTGTAAGTGGCACTATCTAGATTTAACTGTGTTTGATCGCAAAATTACTTTATTTCACAACCTTATTATGGTTCTATACTTGTTTGAATTTATAAATAGAACGGTACTGAGATAATTTTAAATGCTAATGTTAATTATTGGAATAGTTAGATTTTACATTTTCAAGTTCCTTTGAAAATATCTATAAGAAATTCTTTTGTAAGAATGGATTCTTTATTTAAATTACTGGTACATTAAACTAGGTTATTTTAACCAGTTTTTTTTCTAAATCTTCCAGAAGTGATATTGTTAATGTTAAAAATGAGATATAATTTAACATTCAATCTACTTACGTTAAATCAATCAGCTGTCCGTTAATCTATCTCTCGATCGAGTTACAGTAAAACGATACATTATGAAACTGGACCATATCTGTTCTATTCTAAATATAAAAACTATAATCTTGTTGCAATTAACGAGTTGCAGTGATGTCTGTATTTTATTTAGTTAAATTATTATTGATTTTTTATAATCTTAATATTAATAATAAACAGAAAACACGAAAGTAAAAATGAAGAGTCACGTTAATATCTTCATTTTTTATGTATGTTTTATATGGTACTTGTATTAAATTATTGTATTAAATTCGTCTTGTAAATTAGGCACGTTCGTAAATTAGGCATAATTTTTAACGTAAAATAAAAAGCAAAATATCTATTAAAAAAACTATTTGCTGAAATATATTAGGAAGTATCATTAAAATGATTAATATAGGTACAACACTAGCGGTATACCATGCAAATTATGTAAAAGTTATTTTAGCATCCCTGAAGTCATCTTTCCGAGTGCTGAGCAAAGATTCACTATCAGTATTCCAAGTCATTAGAAAGTTTTGTATTTCATTCGTTCTATAGCTGTTTTAACGGACAAATATAAATTACTAGGCATATAACCATTACAACACTAAACGAGAAAATAAATTGCTAAAATTGACACACAACTGTCAGAATCTCCCGCCATTTCTAATCGCGCCATTTCTCTCATCTACGCACAGACTATCTAAAAAGATCCCGCCGGAGCACAGATTAAATCTTGTCCATGGCAAATATTTCTTCCGGGTTCACCGTTCTCTATACTATTGTAGCCAAGCAACCATTTTTCAAGCTATACAACCTACGCGTAAGACCGACCAGTGTAGATTGAGCTCTCGTTTCGATCATAAATACCCCGGAATGGAGTGTAATGTCAAAGATGAAAGAGACGCGGCGGTTCAGAGTTGAGTGGCCAGTGTTGACTATGGTTATTTTTGTTATTTCTCTATGAATAAATGTAGAGAAGGGAAAGGCGTTTGCCTTAGCACAGTTTGAACGATGCACGTTGGTTAAAGGATGGTATCTACTCAGATTGTAATAATATTTATCGGTATTAATTCATGCGGGAATATTGAAACTTGAACTCACTTTACAATCTGCCTTTCATACATTTACATTTTCAAATTTCACCTGTACTACCACTACACTACTCTACCATTTTGTATTCTAGAAATTCTTCGATTGTTTCAAATTAACGTCAAATCGAATTTTTAATATTGTTGTTTTTTTTTTTATCCTATGGTCATCGAAATCCTAAAAAAATTTCATTTTTATTTTGAGCGCATAATTTACGCGTATTGTCTCATAGGCATCTTTAAATGGCTAATAAAAAAAAAAACAAAAAAAAGTATATACATACATATTAGTAATATTTAAATTTAAAAAATAGAAGATTACGATAGATTAATAAAAAAAATACTTGTATTTTAATTACAACAGAATGAAATTCTTAATGACATAAATTTAAAATAATTATTCATTTGTCAATTATTTTAAAGGCTTGCTCTATTTTCAACGGCAATCGTTAACTTATATAGCTTATAAATAAAGGAAACATAAATGCTTAAAGGTTTGAAATTGGAATGCGTGCTGGCCAGTATCTACGAACCTTTAATGACCCGTAACTCGATTAAAGTCGATTCGTAATCGCTTTTAAATAACCTTTGACTGAAACACGAAAAATTGTGTTTTAATTGTTTGTAGTTTGGTTGTCGTACAAAGAAAGTCGTTTTATTTGTCGTAAAATGTTGTGTCATTTGTGTTACTCACGAAAGAGGCTTGTTCTTCGGTAGGTAAAGAAGGCACCAAGGTTGAAAATATACTATCTACTTACGAAGGTAAATGGGATTTTATCAAAATTAGTTATGGTATAGGTTAAATACAATAAATACTATAGAATAATCATTATGTGCAATTTTCTTTTAATGGTACGTTGGTGGAAAATTTATGGTTTACAAGCGTGGCATATAAAAGTATAATGTTATTGCAATATAAAATTAGTTTTCTCGCGAATAACTCTGTGAAATAAAAAATGCTATAGGCTTATATTTCAAGTTATAAATCGAAATCCGCACTGGAGTAGCGTGATGGAGTATCCCCAGTATGAGGAGTCGTGATCAGCTGTGGACCATTCATGGTTGAAGTCACATGGCAAAAACTAAATGCCCTGGACAAAAAAGTACACCCTTCATGTAATAGATATCAGGATAACCACATCAATTTTAACATAAGCTTCTACTAATATTATAAATGCGAAAGTTTGTGAAAATGGATAGATGGATCTTTGTTACTTTTTCACACTAAAACTACTGAACCGATCTGAATGAAATTTGG
>DWJZ01007548.1:0-12020 GCA_018249125.1 Asbolis capucinus
GGAAACAATATATTTCTTAAACATTATATAGTATGAAGTCCCGAAATACAGTACAATACTATAAAATTACAACAACCGTACTAGAGGCGACATCTAGTACATTCTTGATCGAAGGATCGAGCTCATAGACCTAAGCACTGGTCTCTCCTCGTGACAGAGCGGGCCTAGCCTGTACTCCACCACGCAGATCCGTGTAGCGTTTTCATATCATTTCCCTGTATTTATTCGTTCCATTTCAATAAAATATACATGAAGCAATCCAGAAATTCATCTGTTGCCAGCAAAGGCGACCTCGTCAGCCGTCTGTGTATTATGAAGTCACAATCTTCGCGGAAACTGCGTGTTTATTTGAGGGAGGTCGTACTGACCCTTGTGTGGGTGGTGTGGTACAATTTAGCCCATTTACTAATATTTATCTGTTTTCTACTAATTTGCAATAAAATATGTTTCTTCTAGGGCCTGCCTTCGGCTTCGCCCGCGTTCTGTGTGAATAAGATCGAGATTACAATCCGTTTCTGTGGCAATTTTCATTTTGATGATCAGTATTTTTTGGGTGAAGGAACAAGCATTGCATCCTCACAAACTTTTGCATTTAAATATTAGTAGGATCTACTCAAAATAAAATATTCTACCGACATTAGCAATCTGTGAAATGTTGACCTAAGTCATCAATTCAGATCAACTATGAGGCATTAGTTCAATATAAAATATTATTAGCGCAAACATTTGAAGGTCTAGTCTAAAAATGCACGCCCTTTTAAACTTGAATATGTAGTGTGAAATCAAATACATATTACAACAATTTACTTGTGTGCGTCCAAGACTGATCGATTTATTAGTGCGTGTGCAGGTGATGTTATCGTAAATAAACACATGTAAACAAACTTGTGCACATGTGTGGAAACTTCCCTGGTTGATTTTTTGTACCTCACAAAGTACGTCGTTTTATTCTTAATTTATCAGAGGATAATAAACGAGGGAGGCGGGCCGGGCCACCTGATGATAAATTAATCAAGACCGCCCCAGGATATTCGTGGCAATTTCCCTGGCTCAGGATTAGAAATCCAGTAAGTCAGTTTGGGTATAAGTATAAGGACTTGCTGCACATAATTATTGATTTAATTAATAAATTATATGACACGACCGATAGCAATCTGACATGACACATTTGACAATACAATGACAGTGACACATTGCAAACAGTAATTATTACAGAGTAAATAACAGACTTTAAAATATTATATTATAAACGGTAGAATGAAAAAAATCGTCCATAAATGCACACAAGCACCTAAATGAATGCAAAAGTTTTTAATTTCAATTCGTATAATTATTACAATCGTTGAATTCGTGTAAGTATTACAATCATCTGTGTACTGATTGACGCAATTTTTTTGAGTTTGCCATCGCAAAGGATTATTAAGAAGCGACGAAAGACTCCTCAGGAGATTTGATCACATCAAATAAGAACTCCCGAGAGTTCCCCATAAAGTTCTCTAAGATGTGTGAGATTTACGTGTCTACTAATCGGCAAAGCCCAGCGTGGACCATTTCCCCAGACCCGTCACATTATGAGACCCGAGCCCAGTATTACGACAGTTACGGGTTACACAGACGAATAACAAAATACTTGATAAAAATGGAACATGTTTCCGCTTATCGATTAGACCGAAGTAAAGAGGGGCGGCAGGCGTCGGAGGCGCCGAGACGACGCGGCGGGCTCCGACAAAAAACACAAGGATCAAATTTCAAGGATTAAAACGTAACTTGAGCAATTTTTATCTCAAGACATGAATGAACTGAGGACTCACAAATATTAGATCTATTAGCAATATTTATCACTAAATTTGTTGGTGTATAAAAATAATAGCATCAAAAACCTACCGGCAGCTTCAGCCGCGGCATGTGATGATAAAAAAAGAAGAGATGAGAAAAGATAAAAAGATTTTTTTTCACATGTTGGGTTACGCTATCGAAATTTTCACACGGGCCCCTATTTTTTCTTGTATTGAATATAGCCTATGTTCATCAAGGATAATGCAAGATTCTAAAGATAAAAGAATTTTTCAAATCGACCCAGTACTTTCGGAGCTTATTCAATTCAAACAAACAACCAAATCTTTCCTTTTTATAATATTAGTGTAGATTTGTGGGATATAATCGTAAGGTAATGACTGAGTAGGTCAGTAAGACATTTCATTTATTTATATAAAATATTTATTTCAACTCTATTGATACGTCCATAGAGATAATAAATGTATTTCACTACAATATTTATTGGTAGGCATGGAAAATGGTGAGACATATCATTATTTACCGACTTCAAACAAGGAGGAGGTACTTAATTCGTGTTTATTTTTTTATATATCATCTCAGAAGTTTTTACTGAGTGGACCGTTTTTTATAAAAAAAAATTTTATCGAAATTTGGTGCTGGTCATGTGGTCTTATTTTGAGCGACATCTGACGAGTACTTTTAGAGTTATTTTTACTTTTGATATATTTTTTTGATTCTTTACCTCATTACTTTTTATTGGGTTTACCGATTTTAATGATTCTTTTTTATTTTAAATGTAATACTTTTACCGTATGTTTATAAAGCTCTATTTGAGTTATTAGCACTTTATCTTGTTTTTCTTAATATCTTTATTAACTTTTTTTTATATTCAATAATAATTTTTTATTGGATATTCCGACGTTTATAATTATTTTTTGTTCAAAAGCTAATACTTGCCGGATAATTGCATGTAATTTATAGCGACATCTGGCGGTTAGTGTTTGAGTTATCTTTTATAATCCGTATTTAAATATTTGCGACCACATTGTCAATAATAGTTCCATTCTATTATGTGACATTTGAAGTCTGTTTTTTTTTAATGATAAAAATGTCAAGATTTTATCTCACTCGTAAAATATTTCAAGATTAAATTTACAGCAGTTTTAAAGTGCCTAACTAAATATATTTTCTTTTTATTTTCAGGTAAGTTTCATGATAAACGAAGTCTGCTATGAAGGCCCCGGAGTTACGGAGCCAGTAAGAAGAATTGATAACATCAACGTTTCTTTCTCAACTAGACCGTCGAGTACTGTAAATATTTTTTGAGGTTAAAAACAAAATGGAGATAAGCTTTTATCTTAGCGTAGGTTAAACTTAAATTTTGTTTACGATAGTTGCTCAAAATATAGGGTTACTTAGCTCAAAATATCAATTCTTCCACACTCCTGTTACACTGATGAATCTACTCGTATAGTGGATAACTTATACCAGGCGTCGGAAACCCGCGGCCGTTATGCCATCGCTATGTGGCTCAACACAAACACCATTTACACACGCAGCTTGGCGTTTCTTATGATCCTTCCGATGACGACATGTGGCCCGCGCCAATACCCCTGTAACATTTGTGCCTCTCATATAAGAAAAGATTGATGTGCAAGTGAAATACGTAAACGTAGCTTAATATCACAGTAATATAGTTCGATATTACATTATTTCGTACATATATTTGGTACTTTTTTATTTATGCTAAAACTAATGAAGTATTTTGTTGAAAAAATTGATTTAGTAAATGACTTACTTTCATTTCCTTAAACATTTTATGACCATTCAAGACTAAGAATAAAAAAAATGTAATAAGTATTAAAAAACATGCATATTACTTAAGTTAAGTTCAAAACTAAAGCACACTAAAGCAAATAAATGTTAAATTTTATACAGGATTTTCAACTAAAAGCTCCGTATAACTTTAATGCGAAAGCAAAAACTATGTTTTAACACAAACTAGAGTAACTACCTGTTTTAGTTGGAGCTTTGCGTCGTCGGTAGTTTAAAGTAAATAGGTGTTGAACCAGTGATCACCAAAATGGTTCAATTGGACCCCCAGTGGTCCAGGTGGAGTCCCAGAGGTCCAGGTGAACACCTAGTGGTCCGAGTTGACCCCTAACGGTACAGGTAAATACCCAGCACCCAGTCCAGGTACCAGAAGTTTAGGTGGACCCCCTGTAGTTCATGAATAGTGAAAATGAAATAACAGGGGTGGACTTCTGAGACCAATACAATTTTGAAACTGGTTTATGAGAAAAAAAGGTTCAAAACCTTTGTGTTAAGTGGACTCTCTATGATTACTCTACGAAAACCTGGATCTGGGTTCGATTTTCCAATTGTTACGAATAGTAGTTACAAACAATAATTCGTGTTAATTTGAAAATTCCTTTATATAATATTACTACTACTATTACTATATACTGTCTACGTTTATAGCGATTTATTGGGGAATCTTAGAGAAAACTATTTCTTGTACGTGTGTTACTGTTTGTTTATTATGAATCATATATGTATATCATCAACAATTGTAATTGACCAAAAACCATAAATATGTAGGGTAATCAATTTATTTTACATGAATATTCTTGTTATTTATGAACTACATTCTATACTAAGTTACATGTATTGCTACAAGTTAAAAGTTACATGTATTTTTATTTGCAAAAAAAATTTTTTTTTAATTACCAAGTTTGTTTTTCGAATATTTCCAAAATAAATCTGTTATAAATTTCGCTTCTTGAGTTTAATACAAGTTTAAATATAGTTTTTCACAGTCCCATCACTAGATATTCGAGGGTCATCTTCGTATTAACAGATATTTCCATGAAATCAGTCATACGCGTTTATTATACAATAAAATAACACTAACTGTAGAGTTATGGCAATAATTTGCAGGAAACATAAAATTAATGTTTATTTTATTATTTCAGAACGAGTGACGTTTAAACCACAGAGTAAGTCAATGGTTTGGTGCAACGTAATGTTTAGAAATACCAGCTTATCTATGCTAGTATACTTAGAACTAATGCTTAGGCTAAGTAGAAAAGCTTACAAGGCTTCATAAGAAATAATAAGCAGTAAGGAGTACTTATTTTGCTCCAACATATATTTTATTTGAATAATTGTTCGGAAAAAAAAAAATATTTCAATAAAATTAGTAAAATATGCATGTAACTTTACGTTTTGCGTAAAAGTGCATATTATCAATTTTAAAAACAAAGTAACCAATTAACTCCAAAAACAAAATGATCCTTAAACGTTTCAACAGTTTTTTTTTTAATTATACGGAATAACATTCTGGAATAAAACAAATAAAAAAATATATATGAATAATTTCATCGTTTTGGGAGCTATGAGCATACATTTACAAAACCCTTCTTAATGTGTCGGGGGCTCACCTAAATAAATATACTTTACAATTTTTATATAATAAAATTGAAGAGTACTTCATAAGTTAGGTAATATAAATTATTAGAAGCAACATCGAACTAATCCTCTGAACAAACTTTGTACTTAACGTAAGTTAGTATTAGTTATAAATTTCATACTTTCAAAAATGAAACTTATGACACAAAAGCTACAGGAGTAATAAAATGTAATTTTATACACAATACATACTAAATTGAACTTTATTGAAATAAATTAGTAGTTAGTAGAAACTTGCATTCTCTGCTAAAATACAAAAAAAAAATTATTGAATACATAAAATACAGATTTGTTTACTGTTATAGCCATAAAAAAATATTGTTATTAAAACACCAACTACGGCTTTTTTTAATCACATTTTTTTTTGTTTTTGTTTTATTTTCGAAGCTATGCTTTCAAAAAAAAATTAATATATAAGTTCTATTGGCCAGATCTAACATCAACGCTTTTAGAGCACATAAACTATTAATATATTAACAAATGCTTAAAGTGTGTAGATTAGAAGTAGCTGAAGTAGTAGAAAAAATAACAAAACGTGACAATAAATCACTAAAACTCGATATATTTTAACGATTTTTTTCGATTTTATAACAAAATATAGTAAGATAAAAAAAGAAAAAGAATACTAAAAAAGTAATTTTTAAGGTTTTACGTATCTTTATAGAATATTTTTATAATGAAAATGCGCGACTCCGATTGCCACCGTATATACATATGTATATTAAAATTATTGATCATTTATTTGTGAAATTGTCAATAGATAGCCAGTACGGCTAGACAAAATTTTAATAAATATTATCGAAAATATGTTACATATATGTACATCAATTTATTGAATATTTCACGCACGAAACACGATACAATCCCAACCAGGATCGGTTAAGTATTGCAGATTTTTACTATGAATTCACAAAAAGCGGATAAGCTTCCACTTATCCGCTTTCATTGAATTCATAATAAAATATAATATTGAATACTTAAAAACATTTTAACGTGCTGTAATATTTGTTTATTACATATTCATTCCGGATTCGATAGATACGGTTCATTTTTCATCATCATTGAACCCCATTACTGTCCTACTATTGGGCTCAGTCTCCCCTCACGTTCTTAGGGGTACAGGACAACGTATATAAAATTACTAACTTTTTCCCGCGACTACGTCCGCATTGTACAGTAAAATTTGTGTACGCTTAATAATTAAATTTTAATTTGTATATCCGATAGTTTTGGTCACGATTTCGGAGATCTATAACATCCCGGTGTATTTTAATGTTTACCCGAAAAATGTATAAAAGCGAAATAAAAACTCGAGGACATTATAATTTTCTGTAACGGTTTTTTTACCTAGAATAAGTTAATGCTTGTCACAGATCCCTCCTGATGATAAGTGGCGATAATGCTTAAGATGTTAGGCACACTAACTTAGTAATCCTATTCACTCCAATCTTGAAAGCTCCTACATCATACGTGGGCAGGAATACCGCCGCGGATAGGTTATGCCATTCCTTTGCTGTACCGATAAAGAAAGACGTCGACAACCGTAACGTTTGGACTGGTGGGATGTTAACGACATAAAGATGGATACCCGCCGTGCGCCGGGTTGTTCGATGGAGAAAGAAGGACGGAGGAATGATATCGAATATGTCCTGAGCACACTTCATAGAATGTACCCTATAGAGAACCGGGAGGCTTATGATTAGATACCACAAGTCAAATTAAAATTATACATGACGCTACGAACTGTTAAAAGTTAAATGAAGAAGGTTTTCGCTGCTGTTTGTTAAAGAGAAAAGGGAGCCATCTTTTGTAGTTCTATGTACATACATATATAAATGTACATAAATACATATGTAAATACATATTGAAGCATACACATGCACTGATATGGGTATATTCAGTGTCCGTATGTGTAATGTGTATATGCGAGTTTGTTTCTTGTTTACTAATATTGTGTATGATTAAAATCGGTTGATGCTTCTATACACAATGTTAGTAAAGTAGAACCCCTGGCCACTCCAAACTACTCCTTGTTCGCCTATTAGTTAGGCAGTTTTATTGATAGCTGGAATTTGAATACCAAAGTGTTCGTAAAATGTCACATTGAAATTTTAATTATTGAACTAAACTATGTTTCTTTGAAATTTCATTAGAATTTTGGAGTGTCAAAGAAGCTTCAAAAAAGATTTATTACCGTGTGTAAAAGTTCCAACAGTAAGGTCATAGAACTAGTACCCTAACCTTTTAAGTAATTCAGAGTAAAACTTTTGGTCGCACTTTTTCGTAATGTGTCTATGTGAATTTTATCGCAACGCTGAATGTAGGCGTATTTTTAACATCACTTTCGTTCCATTATCGTAGGCACAAGTTCGTAACTTTTCCACATAACTAACGTAAAACAAGGACGAAGACGCAAACTTCGTTGCCTCTTAATCAACATACTCAATACCTTCGGTCGAATTTCACCTTCGCGATGTAGAGTTCCCGCGAAGACAGATTAAACTTTTTAATAAGCGTGTGTGAGTTGGGATTGTTTATGACTGAATCAGCCGCAAGAATATTTAAAGTATCGTTACTTTAAATATTCTTGCGGTTTTGCTTAACGATTTGTTTAATACCGGCGCCAGACATGTGTTTAAATATGTGATTAAATAAATGTTCACATGTGTGGCACGGGCATTTGATACTACTGTCACATATTTGAACACACAAATTCGCTTTGCCGTTCCGTGTCGGTTTTGAACTGCGAGCTCAAAGTGACCTTTGAGCACATTAAATCATTTAACATTTATATGGCAGGTACAATAATATGTGACCAAGTGATATGTGACCAAGTGTGTAAGCAAAGTCTTCAAAGAAGTGATCACTTCTTGTAGCCCATGCCCGACGCGGGCATTTAGCAGTGTTTATGACTGAATCAGCGTCAAGAATTTTCAATATTACGAAGAACGTCTGGGTTAAAATTTTATCTAAAGATTGTTCGCGACTGAATCAACAGCAAGAATATTTGTTGTTACGAAGACTGTCTGGCTTAACGATTTGCCCCAGAATTGTTAATTACTGAATCATTGATATAACTGTGCAATTTTACGAAGACGGTTTTGCAAGACGATTTGCCTATGGATTATTTATGACTTAATCTGAGTTAATAGTGGATAGATGTTATTGTGCGTTGATCAAAGAAATTCATCTTTAGCGAAGAAATACCTGCTAACAGGTATAAATATAAACATTTATGTTAAGCATTTAGTTTTTACATATATTTTTATTTCTATCTAGTTTATATCAGCGTCGATGTTGTTATAACGTATGAGAGAACGCAAACAATTGTGTCAGCAGAACACTTCTCCGCTAACGATCCTGTCACGTAACAGAATTTCACACGAGCAGGTACCGGGTAATTGCTGGTATTATGTTCTCTACTGCAAACTATGTAAAAATCATATAAGACTTAATAGTACGACACAAACTATTGCAGTGTGAACTTTATCGCAAAGGAATACAGTTGACAAACATCCAAAACCAATGAAATGTTATGACAAAACGAAATTCAATACAAGAAATGAAGTAACCCCGAGAGAATTCATCCAAACCGGAACTTTAATTTTATACAGCACGGTTTCAAATCAGAGCGCCGTATTTCGAGTTGTCTCTTTTAATTCTAAAAGGAATAAACTTATATTTGAGATGAAAACATCATGTTTCTCTGTGTATCCGCAGCGTTGGAAATTGTGACATATTTCAGTAAGGAAGGGTTGATTTTGCTATAGAAAATTTTGGGAAATTAATGTTATGGAATGTTTTTAAGGATATTAAGAAAAGTCTCTGGCATCAGACCAGCGTTTGACTTTGATTGTTAAACTTCCAGCAACTAGAGAGGTGTGATCTATCTGGATCATCACCTACTGGATAGGACCGCAATCTTGAGGAGCACTACAAATACGTTGTCTTGGGACAAATTCAGGAGAAAAAGATAGGAAGTGCAGTGAATTATTGGACAACCTTGGAGCGAAGTTGGACCCAGGATATTAAAGATTAGAGAGATCGCACCTCTCTAGTTGCTAGAAGTTTAACAATCAAAGTAAAACGCTGGTCTGATGCCAGAGGTTTTTCTTGGTTGGATCATTTTATAATTAACTAAGTAGAAGTAGTTCTTATAACACCACTTATCGGAAATGAAACTGTAATGTTATGTGACTTGTATCGGAGTTTTGTGGAAAGAACCCTGCTCAGTAATCAACTATTAATGGCTACCCAATTAATTGAAGCCACGCAACTTAATTGCAATATAATTAGTAGACTTCGGGCCATATTGGGGCCGCTCATAATACAATCCCACGCATGAAGACCTGTTCAGTGGTAGAGTGTCGTGGAAGGATTATTAATTTTTTCGTAAAGCCCCTTTGGCTGAGTACCACCCTCTTGCTTGAGTCAGCCGCCAATCCGTCGTGTTCCAGCAGGGGGTATGAGACCCAGTTCCCCTCTTTTTCTTCACGTCCATCAGTTATTGAAGGAGATATAAGATATAGAAAGAACAGAAAAGAATTCTTCACCCGTCCTAAAGCGATATGATGTTGGTGTGTACGGGACAGTTGGTACAGTTATGGATTCCGGTTGCTTCAACGATGTACTGCTTCCCTTGTGCTCTTTTCTCTTCCCTGATCGTGCTTGCCTATTACTTTCTTCCTGGCAGGCAACGCGATGCCAATTGCTGTTGCTAATATTTATAGGTGGCAATAATTACATACTATCAGATGACCCGTCTGCTCGTTTGCCTACTTTTTGCATAAAAAATTGTGTGTATACTTACACGCACACGTAAAAAGTTATACTTTTTTGGGTAACAAGATTAAAATCTTTCTAATAATTTGGTCTATTACTTTATCTTCGTTTACAAAAAATTACACTAATAATAGAAAAAAAATCTAAATATTGACTAGCTAACTTCTGGGAGTCGGTTTTTTGTAACTGTGTGCGCGTGCATCGTAAAATTAAATGTTATCTAGCTAATTTCATGGTGCCGGTTTTTTTGACGGTGTGCGTGCTAATTTTCAACTATATTTTTCCCTAACGCGCCAAAAGAACTATAGCTTCAGAAAGCTAAACATAAGTCCTGATAGTGACGGTTAAATGTAAATACGTATAACGGAACGTCGTTTGTGAGGTGGTTTCAAAATTTTTACTCGTCTTAAAATTCACGTCGATTCGTTTTATGCGGTAGATAGAGCACGTACACCGCGTTGCTGCTTGGTATTCAGTTCCGGTGACAGATTGGACGTTACGTTCCGGTTAGAGTAAAATGTTTGTGTGATTTTACCTGTACTACACTGATATAAAACTTTACAAGTAAACAGATTTTATTGGGTTTAAAATAAGTTTTTTTGTGTTTAAAATATTTCAAATCGAAAATATTTAATAATCCTTTCTTCCTTACTCCCTAAAAAAAATAATTGTGAAAATAAGACTGCTGTCTGGTACCTTCACGCCTAAACTACTTAACCGATGATGATGAAACTTGGTACAGGGGTAGAGTAAAACTTGAGAAAAAACATAGATTACTATTAATCGCAAAAAAGGCTTGAAGGTGATGAAATAGGGAATGAAAGTTTGTATAGAAAATTTTTCATAATAACCGTGAAATTTTGTATTCATACGCGAAACTATGGTGTTGATTCCGGGGAGGGGAAAGGGAAAAGGGAAGGAAGAAGGGCAAATTACTGGATCGCTAGAAAAAGCTAGAAATATGCTATAATAGCAGTATTTTTTTTATAATGTACAAATATTTATGTACGGCAAGGAAATCCAATAAATTTTATCTTTCCTCTGTTTGTTGGTATTACGTAAACCATTATCCCTTCTACCTATCATAATATAGTACTTAGAAATTTTGATATTTAAATTTAAAACACGCACTATCCGTTTTTTCGCATTGAAACTAAATGGATAAGCATTTCCTTACCAACTCCATTATTTATCGATTGTCGACTGATTTAGTTAATCGTCACGTTTATTTGACATCGTAAATTTCAATTCGTTTTTCCAAGATACGAATATAAAATAATAATAAACGGTATTTATTACACAATATACAATAATTCTATCATATTTACATAATATATTCTACTGTACATTTTTATGTCACTGAGCTGCTCCTAAACGGCTGGTTTTTTTTTATGGATAACGCCCTGAATGATTTAGATGCTCAAATCAGCCCGGCAGATGGCGCATTAGTCGATATCTAGGTTATTTATCTATGCAACTAAATGGCTAATTTTGATTTTGAAATATTTTTGGAAGTTCAGGTGAAAGGGTCAAAAACAATGAAAAAAAAATTGCCAGCTAGTTATAGTATAAAATTTTAATCAGTCCAAAATTACATCTACATAAGGGTGATAAATACTTTATTCAATAGACGCTTCAATTTGGGTCAAGTTTAACGACCGTGCGGTATAATAATCGTTCAATGATGGATGATAATTGAACACACTGCGGTTTAATCTAAACCAACAGTACAGATAATAAGCGGACTTCATTAACCACAATAACCAAACTTGCCATTGCTTCTCGATCATTGCAACCAATAATTGTACCAGGGCTCTGGTCTCCTTTCGCAATGTTAGGGGACCGGGTGCGCGACCCAGTACCAGGCCATTGAAGTAAAATACCAGGTCACAACCGGAAGCGGTGATAGCCTAGTGGTTAAGAATTCGGCCTCCTACTCAGGGGGTCCGAGTTCGAAGAACAGGGCGCGTACTTCTGACTTTTCGGGATTT